>SCLG01000359.1:83551-99392 GCA_004367875.1 Oikopleura albicans
TATCGAGCTCAAACTAGAGATTATCCTGCCCCTGATATGACGGATATGGCGGCAGACGACCGACTAAACAAATGCTATAAAGTTCAGGGTGATTCCTGTCCCACGGAAGTTCCACTAAATAATGATGAAATTTCGGCGGGTATGACAACCGCCGACGTCATCTACGATTGTAACAATGGGAATCAACCTGGATCTGTATGTAAAAAAACATGCGGTGTTGGTTTTAACCCATCCGGGCCCAAACAGACGAAAACATGTGAATGCACGAAAAAGTGCAACTGGAAAGGCGCAGTGGCAAGTTGTGAGCCGGCAAAATGTCCGTATCCCGATGACCCCTGGTGGCCTAATCCAATCTCGTGCTTTGACAAGGATAGTAGTTGTAATTTTTTGATCCCATTATAAGAAAATTAAGCGAACAATTAAATGGGGGACAGACTAGCAAACTTTCCAGCATGTTGTTATCCTAAAATCCGCCTAATTTCTTCTAATCTTAGTGACCAGTATCTCGTATTTTATCCGGTAAATTTTCGGATGATTCTTACTGAAAAGCTATACACCGGGTGCGCAGTTATCGGGCGTCCAGTTATCGGGCGGGTCTGTTATTGGCTAATGACAATTTGGTATTGCGCAATTCGCCGCTCGTGCCGTTGTCGGGCGGGTCTGTCATTGGCTAATGACAATTTGGTATTGCGCAATTCGCCTCTCGTGCTGTTATTGGGCGGGTCTGTCATTGGCTAATAACAATTTGATATTGCGCAATTCGCCGCTCGTGCTGTAGTCGGGCGGTTTTTTGTGCATATTTTCCCCTATTCCGCCTACGCCCTGCACAGTTATCGGGCGCCCGATCAAAGGTTTTTTGACGCGAAACCCGCCCGATAACTGCGCACCCGGTGTATATTAAATTTTTTGTTTTGTATAAAAGCCAGTTAACCTGATAACATCACATCTTGATTTGGGAGGAGAATCAATTTTTTTTCCTTTTTTTTCTTTTCGATATTCTCCGCTAAACTCTCCCCCCCCCAAAAAAAACTACAAGTCGCCACATTCTGGCAGATAATGTCGTTTTTCGATTTGCTTAAACGTTAAAAATAGAAAATAAAAGTGTGGTAATTAATAGAACTGCCGTATACAAAGCCTGTAATTACAAACTATGATTAGAATGACAATCGATTAGATTTCCAAGATTCCAAAATCAACGGATTCCCACAAGGATCGTATTGCAAACAAGAGTGCAGCGAACACTGGATTTATGACATCTGGCAAGCGGACCAGGCAACTTGTGAATGTAGTGCCGAAGACGGAAGGTGTAAATTTGACAACCGAAAAGTCAATAGTTGTACGCCTGCCGTCTGCAACCATAATTTAAATTTCATTCTCTCAGAGTTTTCTCTTGGGTTTGATCACCCTAGCGCTAAAGAAAGGACCGGTTTTCGAATTGAAAAAACATACTATATTTTGACTGGAGATGCATTCGTCATAGGAGAAACGTCTTTTATGGGAGCGTCCCTTATGGGATTACGGATTGTAATAATAGTACATATATTCAGTAGTTATATTTTTTTTTCTAATTTTTAACAAAACGTACATTCTATTCTCATAATTTTGTTAAGTATGCAATGTCATTATAACGAAAAAAAAGTCAAAAGTAAAAATATTTTCGTTAAACCATCGCCAGTCATTTCGATACGGAGATTGAATGCGACAATTTGGTACCATCCGATCATCCCGATAAAGCAGTAGCCGGTTTCCCGCTTTTGGGCAGTAGTTGTTATATTAAATGCAAAGAAGGTTTTAAATTTGCCGATCATTCCGAAGATCGCTTCAAAATAACATGTACTCAACAGTGGGATCACGATGTCCAATGGGATATATTTCATCACTCTTGGGATAAGTAAGTTTTGGTACCAAATAAATTATTTTTTCACAAGTGGATTCACGCTGAGATCGTTGGAACTGGCCTACTATGCTATCTTAAATATCTACTCGTGCGCTGGCAGGCAAGAGCGCACAAAACTCTTCTTTTTTCGTTTCTAAGCGTTTGTAATTTTAAGAAACTTAGTTTACTGAAGTGGAAAACATAACTTTTGATTAAGAGGTCGTAACGAAAAAAAATTAAATAGTTTTTAACGCTAAAATTCTCGAAAAAAATGTCGACGAAAATCTGTCATAAAATTAAAATTTGGAAGTCCGATAGAAAAAAAAACTTACGCAAAAGTGTATACTACTAGAATCTGAATAATTAAAGCTCTGATTAATGAGATTTGAAACGAACTTACAGAAATTATTTAAGATATGGAGATTGCGACGGCGATTATGGATACGAATGTGACGCCTATCCACAATGTGTGCGCGAATTCAACGAATTTACAACAACAATGACAACCTGGATGGTTCCAGAAGAAGAAGGCTAATTTTTCACAGAACAACAATATGATTATAAAAATGGACTACAAATTGTCATTTTGACCTGTACAACAATACATACATATACCGTGAGAGTCTGTAGACAATTAATAAATATAAAACACGCATGCGCTTTTTAGTGGCTAGAGACACCGCGTGGATTTTGATACAAAAACTACAGTTACAATTTAGTAAATACACTGTATATCATTCACGGCCTTAAGGAATTATAAAAAATCGATACCGGTATGTTTGTGAAAATGTTTCACGCCTAATGAAATCTGGATGCAAATTTTATTGCATGGGAAGTCACTTTTCATTTCCAAATTTGCTATTTCAGTTTCTGACGGTAAAAGGTCAATTGTATTAATTTAATTATTTAGCGAAATAATCATTATGGTAAATTATGGTTTCATAAATTTTCGTAGACGATTTTACACTTCGAGTTATGCAAATAATAAACTTAGAAAACGTTTACAGTTAACGTTAAAAGCAAAAAATGTTTAATAAATGTAATAATGTTTCTAATTGAGTTATGCCCTCGTTAGTCCGTTTAATATACACATGGCGCCTTGGAATCGTTTTTAGAAGCAAAAAAGTGCACCCCTGGTTGGTATCAAAGCGCATTTTTAAACGCCGAAACTGTATTTAAACTCTCTTTGACAAAATTTTGAATCATAAAGACTTGGATAACAAGTTAAGAAAAAAAAAACAGATTAAAAAATGAAAGTTTTTGGTCTAGTGGCGGCATTTGCAACCACCGACGCGCTACAATGTCTAACTTGTAATTCAAAATCATGGGACGATTGTGCCACAAATGGAAAGGTTCAAATGTGTCAGGAAAATCAAGAAGTTTGTCAAGTTCATGAGAGAAAACGAGCCGGAAAAATAACGAGGGCAAGTTATTAATTTTAGAAAATATTTAGTTTTGCCCTTTACTCCTGAACACCATCTGTGAACGTTCGTCAATTAATCTTGGATTTTTGATCAATTTTTTGAACATTTTAACAAAATAACAATTTGAATCAATAATACTATATAATTGAGGTTAAACATTATAAATAAGAGTGTAGTCATTGTATGGCCACTTTTTGAGTTAATTGTTACCATTTAATTAAGCCATAATAATGATAATTTTAATTTTATTTTACGGTAAAAATATTTTTCATTATTTTTTTCGGACGGAACTTGTCCCACTGATTACAGTGATCTATTTTTGTCCCTTTTATGTCGCTATTGAAAATTTAAGTATTTAAGTATAATATATCATGGTAAGCCATCATAGAAGAGGAAATAAAAACTCGGAGAACCGTAATTATAAGCAAAAAAAGATTAAATTGATTTGACTAGGTGAGTCTATGTCGGTTTTAACTGCCATAACGTTAAATTCGTTAAAAANTCGAATTGAAAAAACATACTATATTTTGACTGGAGATGCATTCGTCATAGGAGAAACGTCTTTTATGGGAGCGTCCCTTATGGGATTACGGATTGTAATAATAGTACATATATTCAGTAGTTATATTTTTTTTTCTAATTTTTAACAAAACGTACATTCTATTCTCATAATTTTGTTAAGTATGCAATGTCATTATAACGAAAAAAAAGTCAAAAGTAAAAATATTTTCGTTAAACCATCGCCAGTCATTTCGATACGGAGATTGAATGCGACAATTTGGTACCATCCGATCATCCCGATAAAGCAGTAGCCGGTTTCCCGCTTTTGGGCAGTAGTTGTTATATTAAATGCAAAGAAGCTTTTAAATTTGCCGATCATCCCGAAGATCGCTTCAAAATAACATGTACTCAACAGTGGGATCACGATGTCCAATGGGATATATTTCATCACTCTTGGGATAAGTAAGTTTTGGTCCCAAATAAATTATTTTTTACAAACGCTCAAATTGTCGAACAAAAAAATGTCGACGAAAATCGGTCATAAAATTGAAGTTTGGAAGTCCGATAGAAAAAAAACTGACGCAAGAGTGTACTCTTACTACTACAGGTTTAGCCTCATGAAAACCGGCTGAGCGTTTCTAGAATAGAGCAATTTTCTTCTTTCTTCTTGCAATGGGGTGCTCCTATTGGCCAATATCATTTTAAAATATGCCGAAACGGTGTACTAGAAACGCGCAGCCGATTTTCATGAGACTAAACCAGTAGAATCTAAATAATAAAAGCTCTGATCACATAAATTTATAAAGTACAACATTTTTTACCTAACATTTGAAACGAACTTACAGAAATTATTTAAGATATGGAGATTGCGACGGCGATTATGGATACGAATGNATTACAGTGATCTATTTTTGTCCCTTTTATGTCGCTATTGAAAATTTAAGTATTTAAGTATAATATATCATGGTAAGCCATCATAGAAGAGGAAATAAAAACTCGGAGAACCGTAATTATAAGCAAAAAAAGATTAAATTGATTTGACTAGGTGAGTCTATGTCGGTTTTAACTGCCATAACGTTAAATTCGTTAAAAATGATGAAAACTAAACAATTTCTTAAAACTTTGTATGGATAATGTTCCCAGATGTGTTCAGCGCTTATTTGAATTGTTGAATCAACTGCATAATAGTATAATAATGCCTGTAGTAGCAAAACTAGGTTTCAAAAAAATGTAAACAATGTGATTTGATTAAGTAGGTGCGGATGGAGTGTAAACAAACGGAGGCATGTATAAATAATAAAAATCAGAATTTTATGGTGCTTGGAAAAGTGAGCCGAAACGACCAGTGCCAGCCGAATGCTTCCGACCCACATAGCATTTCAGTATGCCGACAATGTTGTAATGATACAGACGAAAAATGTGCTCTGAGTTTTAAAGATGGCAATAGTTGGTCCACTGAAAAGATTAAAAAACCGACGACGAATAGTAATCCTAGCAAAACGCCTGAAGCCCCATCTAACAACCCAGTAAACATTTATGCCAGGAACTGAATTCGGAATAAACTGTTATAATGTACTGTCCTAATAAAAATTGATTAAATTTCCAAACAAATTTGAATAAATCTGTTAAACCGAAAACCGAAATAATATGAACAAAAAACAATTACTCGGATTAAGGGTACAAACTCGGATTAAGGGTTTTTGAATTAACAGAAAGGAATCGGTGATCAAGGGGTTGAATATTAATGCTGATANAAATAGCATTTCAGTATGCCGACAATGTTGTAATGATACAGACGAAAAATGTGCTCTGAGTTTTAAAGACGGCAATAGTTGGTCCACTGAAAAGATTAAAAAACCGACGACGAATAGTAATCCTAGCAAAACGCCTGAAGCCCCATCTAACAACCCAGTAAACATTTATGCCAGGAACTGAATTCGGAATAAACTGTTATAATGTACTGTCCTAATAAAAATTGATTAAATTTCCAAACAAATTTGAATAAATCTGTTAAACCGAAAACCGAAATAATATGAACAAAAAACAATTACTCGGATTAAGGGTACAAACTCGGATTAAGGGTTTTTGAATTAACAGAAAGGAATCGGTGATCAAGGGGTTGAATATTAATGTTGATAGCAGTTTTTATTTAAACATTTCGCTCAAATCCACACTGTTTTTTGGTTTTATGATCAACTCGCCTTATTTATAGTACAAGTTTTGTGCAATTTGTACAAGTTTTGTACCGTCATTCCGGTGTACAATAGTTTGTTAACAATGAAATTATTAAGTCAGGTTTTTTTTACCCGAGCTGGGTGCTCCGCTCGGAGTTCTGTAGGGTGCCAGGATAACTGTACAAACGGAAAAGTGAAAAAAAAAAATCCGGATAACAGCGAGCCAACCTGCCACATAACTGGATGCCGGATAACTGCGTATAGGTAACAAATTATCGGACAGTGCTCCTTTTGAAGACTCTATTTTCAAAAACCGAACACGTACGAAAAAAAGAAGTAAGGACTGTATTCTAGTTGTCAGTTATAAGTAGTAAACCATAATTACCCATATTTTAGTACTTTTCATTATTATTAAATAGAAATTAACCGTGATCGTTAGTCGAGGACCACGAAAAGTCTCACAATCTATAAACGTCATCAAAGATGGCTCATCACTGCTTCAAATCGAATTATTAAACATAAATAATTAACCTCACTTTACCACAATTATTAAAAAAAATCAAAATTAATATTTAGATACATCTTGTCTCAAAAATTACTTAATTACAATTGACGTTTCAAATGATTTGATTTGAACCAATCTAAACCAATCTGAGTTTCAAGGGACCTTCTGACGTTTAATTTTGAAGATGCCGAAATCATTCTTATCAATTTGCATGAAACTAAAATTTTCAAAGATGTACATATGTAGGGGACTTTAATAGGGCGTTAAATAAAAAGGTTACCGTCGCAACTCCTTTTCCAAATGATTTAAACGCTCCCCTTGTAATCGAAAATATTCAGGAAAAAAGTTCCCTCGCATTACCTATTATTATGGGTCCCATTATATTGGATTTTTTATATCAAAATTTTAAACATATTCACGGCCCAGTACAAACAAATTTCCAAGATTTTGCTGACCCTTTTCAGTTTCACAGCTGAAAAATGAAATGCAAAAATTTCATTTTCTTCCTGGCGCTTTTTGTTTACAATGACACAAGTTTGTAGCTTACTATGCGACCCGTATATTCTTTCCTCACAGCTCCTTTTTGCTTTTAATCGTTCGTATTACTTCCTTATTCTCACATTATCTTTGTCTATTTAATGACCTTTTAAACGTTTTCGATTCGGGTACACACGGCAATTACATATACCTTACCAAAAAGTTTTAGGACAACGCTGAACCTGTTCCAGGGCTCATACCTGTTAAGTATCTGGGTTTTTCTGGTAGCCTTTTCACCAATCGTGCTGAAAAACAAGCTGACTCTAGTCAACTTCAAAATGCCTGTAATTCACGTTTAAACGATAGACTGGCTTTTAACAACATCGTTAGCCCAAAACAATAGTTAGTATCGATACCAGTTTTAAACGTTTCACTCTTACTTTTATCTTTTCCTTGTTTTTCTCATATTTACAAATATAAACGTTTAATACATAGGTTTTACTTTTATCTGCCCCTCTCCCAAACTAAATGATAGTTTCGCTTTCTTTTGGCTTTCAAAGAACGTGCCCACTAAAGCTAAAAATTTCTCATTTTAGTCATTCAGAGGCCCGTTTGACAATTTTTGAAGGGATAGGAACCTGCCTGGAAAAGTCGCCAATAATAGTATTCTGTAAATTAAACGTTTAAGTTCATATTTTTACTCTATTCAACGTCAAGCGCCATCGCGGAACTGCTTTTGGAACACGCTCGATCAAAAGGCCGTAAAAACTGTCTGCTTATATTTAAATGACAAAATTGTAAATGTTTTATTGAATAAAAGTGTCAATAGTAAGCTAAAAAATGTACTTTTATACAATTCGTATATATACCCCCCCCCATTTAAATTTTTTAACCGGTCATATCAAAATCTCTTTTTGGCGATTCTGTAAGCCAAGTAAGCCAAGCTGGTTGGTCCAAGATGTTTGGCTCAAACGTGTCAAATCTTGGTCTAGACGGAAGTTTTTTTATTTTCGTGAAAAAAGCTAAAAGTAAAACGCGTGGACCTTGGCTTTATCTCATCCTTGACACAGTTCGAGGCGATAAGCATGCTATAAAATTTATAATATTTAGTTTCGGAACTATTTTGAAACTGAAATAACTAATTCAATTTCAAATAATTAAATACTGCCGTAAAAACAAAGTAAAATAATAATACAAAAAAAAAACTTTTCATTGTTGAAGTATATATTTGGTTTCCTTTTTTTTATTTCAATATCGAGATAATTAATATTTCACTATATAGAAAGGGACTAGTGGAAGCGGTAGTTTTTTGATCTCTCCTAGAGCAAGTGGGCCGCCGTGCATAAAAAAATGATATCATGTAAAACTATTTGAAATAAATTATAACGAATTGACAGCAGCAAAAAAAAATATGACAAATATGACTAGAGAGATTACGACAGATCAGAGTACGATTGATAAAGATTATCTCCAGCGCAAAATTGATGACATCAATACGCACCTTGCATCTATTAAGGCCGAGTTTCTTCGAATTGGGCCTTTTACTCGCTAGAAAAAAATAACGTTTAATTATAGAAACTAACTACAGCTTTTATCTAGCCCCTGTCCAAGGACTACCTCGATTAACTCGAATTCGGGTGTTAACCAGGTAAACATAAATAATCACTAACCTGGTGTTTATCAGGAAAATAAATGTTCCCTGATACTTATTTTAAATTACACCAGATGACTCGTTATAAGGCTACCCGTTATAGGGCTAAAATCTCGTTATAGGGCTACTTTTTAAGAAACCTAAATTTCGTTATAGGGCTAATTTTATTCAATTTTTATCGAATCCTAATAAAATTATCATAAAATATATGACTCATACCGTACAAGTCATAATTTTTCTGTGCAAACAGCACCCAAGAATCATAAAAGTAATTTTTTGGTTCACATTTTACAATAAACTTCGTTATAGGGCTAGCCCGAATAACAGTTTTTCCCACTTTAACCCACGCTTTTGCGTAGGTCAAATCTGTTATAGGGCTAAAACTCGTTATAGGGCTATTTTTCAAAACCAATTTAGTAGCCCTATAACGAGTCATCTGGTGTAAACCCTTATCATGTGAGTCTCTAACGCGACATGCGGCATGTCATATGCCTGTTAAATGTAAATTATATTCCCAATGCCCAAAAAAATACTATAAAACATACATAAATTACTTTAAGAACAAGTAAAAAATATAAAAAAAGAAACGAAAAATTGCACCATTTTCAGGGATTTCAATTCGCCGAGAGATTTTACCCGTATTTTCAGGCATTAGACAATCTTCATATCCTTTTTAGCGCTATTTTGACATCACCGCATCAGTTTCAGAGCTGCCACAGGGTATATTTTATGGAAAATAAGTTATTATCTACATACAAACTAATAGTCGGAAGATTAAAATCGGGAGTACATTAAGTACAACTAAAATGTACAACTAAAATGTACTTTAGCTTTATGCATTTAATAAAAAGTCGCCATTAACGTCGGTTTATACTGAATTCAATGAGTTTTCATTTCAATTTTTTTCCCAATCCATTTATTCTGAAGTAAAAAAAAAAGTAGAGAACAAGATGATTAATATCTGTTTTCGGGCAATTCAGTCGCAATATTATTAAAAAAATTTCTCAAACTCATCAGATTAACCCTAAACCGACCTTATTTGGTCTTAAAACGAATAGAAATAATAAAAAAACTCAAACAAGAACATATTTCTGGATATTGAGTCGAAATTGACGAGACCAGTTCCAGTATTAAGGCCGCCGTCTCCCGTCGAGAATGCCACATTTATCAGCCGGGCCAACGTGACCACTGACCACTCGACCACTGATCTCCCGCCCTCGCATGGCTTCACCATGTTAATCATCATCTTTGTTCTTTTGGGCTTTGTTTTCGCTGCTGCTCTAATGACTCGTGTGTGGTTTGATAAGCGATCAATTTTTAATCACTCTTTTATTATTATTTTCCTTCTTTTTAGGAATCGTTGGCGAAAGGCGAAAATGAATGAAGAAGATCGCCGCTTAGTTTACTTGTACAGCTGGAATTGAAATAGAATTCATAAATCATTCATATCTGCCATCCTTATTCTTTCTTTCAACCAATTTTGACTATCAGTAAAATCATGACTGTAGTTTTCTTTGAAACGAGCAAGATCTATTTCTTTGTTGTTGTTGTTTTTTGTCAAAAAGTGTGTGTTTGTACTCATAGGGGGATAAATGAGCCCTATAGTGTCAAGTGCTTTAGTTTAGAGCCTCTAGATGGACAAAAACTATAAAAAAAATTGGCGAAATCGAAATTTGGAGGTGGCGAATCCTTTTTGGGAGTATTTTTCGAGCGTACTTGGTACCCAATAAATAGGGTACCCGATTATTATTTTACTAAATACTACGCGTCTGTCATCAGAATGACGGGATTTCTGCAACTTTCGTATTCTTAACAACTCTATAAAGAATTTACTGTGTCGGTATTAGCTCCTAGATACGGTATATTGAACCACCTACCAGTTATCTTAACACTAAAGGTGATAATACTGATACTACTACTGTTTAACACTAAAGGTGCTCATAAAGTGTTAAGATAATTGGTCAAATTGGAAATCGCGATACGTTTCGTTCCAAAAAGTGTTAAGATAGCGCAATTTTGTTAAGATAACTGGTTAGTGGTTGATAATGGATAAAATTGCTGAATTGGACTTTAGCCCAAAGATGTAAATAGTAAAAAGTACACCCCCATTATCTTGCTAATTTGCCCAGTCGCTCCGTTATCTTGCGTATTTTTCGTCAAATTTTCCAGAAATCCTATCCTGTGTGTGCAGTGAGCTTATATTGCTTATCTTGCAGGTGTCCTCGTTTGCTCTGTCATATTTCGAAATTTTCAAGCGAAATCTGAAACATAACGGCGCAAGGGTCTATTAACTAATAAAGGAAACCATGAGATTCGACAAAATGCACATGAGCCAAAATATACAAACTAAATGTTTTTGGTTGATTAACTCTCAGGGGGGAGGAGTTTTTGGGAACCCGTAGGGGGAAATGCGTTTATATAAACACGCACTTAAAAATTTACCATAATTCGCAATAATTCAAAAAAAAAACTGGTAAGGCCATGTTGTAGAGCTCGTCACACTAGGTCGATCTGACTGTTAAGAAATTGATTTGGGCCATCAGGGCCCCTAGAGAGCTGTTTGAAATCTCCAACCTACGCAAAAAAAACACCGTCAATCCAATTTTTTCGAAAAGTTGAGGGGGGGGTCACCAATACCCGTTAGCCCTACGGGGCCTCCATATGCCTTAACTCCCTCTAACCGATCAGGTAGTTTACTACCAAATCGACTTTCATCGTTAATAACAGCCAGACGGATCGAGATTTTTTTAAACGGAAAACAGTACAGAATTTTTCCAGCAAATCTGCGTAAATATAACAAATTTTCGAGTTTATTTTATATTTCAGTTTAGTAGAAAATTCGACATGAAACGCACCAGTTTTGATAAAAAATCTAAACTTTTTTACTTTCGTCCTCTGTTACAGCTTAATGAACAAAATTTCTTGACGAGAGAGACAAAAATCTACCAAAAAAAACGAAACTACTTGTTTTGCACGTGTTTTCAACTATTTTTGTTTTTCTAATTTTTGAGAAATCTGGATTAGAAGCATATCCATTTTCACGAAAATTGGGACAAAAATTTGTTTGTTTTGTCTTTAGTTTGCTAGTACAGCAAAGCGGACACTTTGTTTTCACAAATGATAACAAAATATGAATATTCCGACGAAATTCAATTCATTACAGTCCCTACCCCCATTATAGCACTACTCAAAAGTGCTCAATTTTGGACAGTTTTTAAATACTTTTCCGAAAAAACGACCCTAATAAAAGCGTCTTTAATGGGAGTATGGACTATAATAAAAAATTAAAAAATGGATAAACAAATTGAATAGCAGTCATTTCAATTATTAAGAGTAACATTTGATCATACTTTGGTCCACAGGTGCCAAATTCCATTGGTGCGCGCCTATATTGGCGATTTTATTAGAAAATCGTTTTCGGCGATTTTTAACTTTTTTCTGTAAAAATTGGTTTTGATATGTTAGAATTAAATTAAAACATACATAAGAAGCAGTTAATTTTTTTTGTAGATTTGTTTTTATTTTATTAAAATTAGTTACTTTCTTCAGACTCATATTCGATAAACAAAGCGCGCGCATCGGTTAGAGGGAGTTAAATCGACGAAAAAAACAAGTTTCGTGTCTATATACACGCACTTTCCCCTGGGAGTTAACACGTATACTTTTTTGTGATTTACACGTTTTACAGCAAACCCGTATTTTTCGCGTACGACATAAATTATGTTTATTATACAGATCACCATATAATAAGATTCATTGCCGCCATTTTCAAGCGGATGTAGTAACAGTCAACTTTTCCGAATACCAGATTTGACACCGCTTTTGTTATTTACGCTTATCGATCCCAATTAGTTTCGCCACTCATTATGAAGCCCCTATTGACCAGAACCGTTTTGATCGTGAAGTTTATTGTTTCTTTTTTTTTTCGTACCCTCTCCAAATGAAATGACAATAGATTTGGCGACGTACTCCCAAAAAATATAATAATAATTTTGTCGTTTTTTTTTTATTTTTGTCTCAAATCAAACACAGAAAAAAAAATAGTAATGAAGAGCGACGTCAAAATGTTTTATGACTTGCTCACAATTACCTCATTTTAATGCCAAATTTGGAGAGATTTTACACCTCACAAGAACACAAAAATACAAATGAATATAAATGAATTAAAATGAAGTTATGCTTATTATTGTGAAGATTTTATTGTACTGGATCTCGGAAGGTTTGTTATCAAAACTGTTTTTCCACTTAGAGACAAGGGTTTAACAAAATTTTACTTTCAATTAAATATTTTTTTTCTATTTTGATTACTAGTTTTGAATTTTAGACTTACGGGGCTGAACTTTGAAATATACTGATGAGACTGGGTATGAGTAAAAATTGTAAAATACTCTAGAATTGTTCTGTATAGGTTTTGTATAGGTCCCAATTGTGACCGTGGACACCGTATTTGAAAAACTTCTGAAATGAGTGATCGTAGAAAACCCGTCCATCAACTATTCCTTTAGAATAAATTAATGACAAGGAAAATAGACGTTATGTCTGAAAGTCTATTATAAATTTATTACTGCTCGTTTTCAGCACGTCACGAAATAATACCGGTCGCCCATGATTGAAAGGGGGCGAACTCGATAATAGCAAACATGAAACTTTAAGTTTAATAAATTCGGTGATGATAATTCTAGGTTTCTGGAACTCATGAAATCGAAAACGTCATTTTTTTTGGATCAGAGCTCTAATGAATCTGGGCTAGCCAATTGTGCCGAGCCCTAGTCTACACACGATTTCTAGCGTCAATAATAACTTTTTTTGTCATAGTTGAAACAGACGGTATTCGGCCCCGTGTGATTGGCGGCGAAGAAGTAAATCAACCTTGGTCATGGATGGGCGGTTTAGTTCGACGCAAAAACGACGAAAAAACGATCATTTGTGGCGTTACGTTGATTGCGGATCGATTTGCGCTGACTGCTACCCACTGCTTTCAAGATAGCCGAGATGATTATCTACAATTTTATAGTGTTGCATTTAATTTTTTAAATCGAGATGAGGTGGAGGACAAACACGCAAATTCACAACTCATCGCCATCAAACGTGTCATCCATCACGAAAACTATACCCAGGTAATTGATTGTGGTACAAAAGCTTTTGAAAGCGGCACCATTTGAATTGGTATAATTAGGGGCCTAAAAAAATTTAGAGCTAGCTAGTAGTATTTGCCTAAAAAAATAATGACCTCACATGACGTAAAACCATGCAAAGTTCTAAACGCGCGATTTAGTGTTAACAAATGCTCTTTAGCGTAAACTGGTGTTCGAGCTAAATTATAAAATTAATTTTTTGGTCCAGAAAGTCTAAAATGTACCAATACTAAAATGAAGACTATTTTCAGTTGTCTTTATATACTGTATGGCCAAAATCTAACTAAAAGATAGTTTTCCAGGTGCAGTTGGTATTAATTATTGGAAAAGCAAGATAAAATAACGTCAGCATAATACACTGTTTATGCTTTGGTCTGGAGTTTTACGATTTAACGGTCGTGCAAATTAAGTCTATGCATATTAAATCGGAAGAGACCTTTAACTTGACCGGATGAAAGCTTCCCACTTTTTTGTTGACGTAACATTTAGCCCACAAGGTATTAAACTCTTTCGGTCAGTAATGTGGCAAACCATGATACAAAATATAGTCCATATTATACCGGTATGAATGGAGAATTTATTTTATCCCATACAGTATCGTCCTGATTTTAAAACGCTGGTTTTAAAATTTTTTAGCGGAAATGCATATTTCTCCTTAAGTGCGGCACTTAAGAGGGGGAGGACTGTAACACAAAATATTTTAAAAGAAGGAAATTGCCTTATGGTGATTTGCCTTACGATGATTGGCCCAGCGCGCTCAAAAAAGACCAATGACAGGCCACACAGGCCTCAGACGCGCTGTCAAGCAACGTTACCAAAAAGTGGTAACCTAATTTATTTTTTTCGCATTTGAAAATCATTGCGATATGAGCCCAAACAATTTTTAAGACTAAACTGTATCATCATGACAACCTTGAGAATTTTTGACAAATTTTCGAAACCTATGAACGGTGCTAGGTTAAATTGGGTCAGCATTCTGTATCACAAAAATTTATATCATTTCGAAATGTGTATATATATGAAATGTGTGTATATAATTAGTACAATCTAGCTGTTTCCGGGCGTTTTGGTAAATGACATTTCAATTATGGAGTTGAATATTCCAGTCAAATTTGTGCCAATTTTTTTGTCTTCCCGCGAAGCAAAAACCGACGATGTTTGTATGGTGCTTGGATGGGGAAAGACGAGTAGCTCGACACACGGTAATATTCCCAAAGTGGCCGCCAGTGAATTTCTCCAGAGTGCACAATTAACTATTCAAAATACGACAACCTGCTCAAAATGGTACGAAACGCATAACATCATTCTGGATGAAAAATACCATATATGTGCTGGTGCAGAAGATGGCTCGGTAGACGCGTGTCAAGGCCAGGATAATAATTAACCGGTAGCTTAACTCCTATAGGGGACAATAAAGAGACGCTATAAATTGAACATAACTTAGAGTGCGGAATCGAAAATCGCTGAAACAAATAGCGAGTAAAATAATTTGAAAAATAAATCAATTTTGTCGTTTTCTGATTTCTCGGGCTTGATAATAAATTATTTATTTATGAACTTGTTGTTAATTTTATCCGTAAAATAAAATTTGAAACGCGCAAAGATTTTTCGATTTAAAATATTATAATCTTGAAATTCGCAAGAAGTCACGAAAAAATTAAAAAACAAGACCTTTAAACTTAAGCTTTAAGCTTTAATTTTTAATAAACTTTCGGGCTGGAAACGGGATAAAAATTTAAATGGCCACATTTTTTATTGTTTTCGTATATTGTCATTTTTCATGTATAGAGAATTCCATAATTTCGACCCTCTTTAAAAGTATGACCAGGGTATTACAAGAGATATTGTAAAGAAATATGGTAAAAGGTACATACAAAAAATAAATACAAGGTTTGTTTTCTCGAAATTATGAGAAACTGATTTTTAATATCCTTGTGTAAAGGTGATTCAGGCAGTCCGCTTGTATGTCAACGAGATTCGACTTGGGAGTTGGTAGGCATCGTCAGTTGGGGTATCGGCTGTGGTGAAAAATTTTTACCTGGAGTTTATACCAATATTTGGGAATTTGACGAATGGATTCGGACTTTAGTTCAGGATA
>SCLG01000359.1:111952-173273 GCA_004367875.1 Oikopleura albicans
GAATTTTTTAAGTGCGTGTTTATTTACATGCATTTTCCCCCTACGGGTTCCCAAAAACTCCTTCCCCCTGAGAGTTAAATTGATTCAAACTTACCCATAATCATTTTGCGTAGTCGTGATTTGCTCGGGTAGCGTGATTTGCACGATGGTGTTGGTTTCAATTCTGCTACAATGGACAAAATGTTCCCATGGCACATATAGGAAAATAACATCATCGGAATGGCATAAACCGAATTTAGCGTTAACTTAAGAGAGTTAGTTGAGATGATATCTTTACTTATTTTCTATCAAGTAATTTCTAAAGTTGGTATTTTAGATACGGGACAGTTTGAATTGGTATACAAACTTAAATCGAGCATTAAAGTCAAATTTCGGTACACAACGAACTGGATAGGTTTACAAAGTAAAATTTACATATAAATACAGAAGTAAAATTTACTTATTAAACAAAAAAGTACTGTCACCAAAAATCGGTTTATAAAAAAAACATACAAATGAGATTCCAACAATGACTCAGCCAGGGAAAATTCTTGCACGCAGATTTATATTGTTCAGAGAAAATGCGTGCTCGAATTTGCAAAAATGCGTACAGATTCATGGTTGGACCACACAGTATGGTTTTACAAAAGTGTACTTTGAAATTTGTTATTTCAAGACATCTGAAGTCGAACACTGTAAATGTAAACACACTATTAATTTTACGATAAGGTCTCTTATTCAAAGTTTGTGTATATTTAAAAAACGAAGCATCTCGACTAACTCCCTTAAAGGGTTCGGTGTGGCAAACTGGGGTTGGATAGGGGTCGGTATAATTGATTTGTCCGCAAAGAGCAGCAGCCGCCGGCTGTTTGATGATGACCAACACAACAAATGACATCATGCATGCCATGCCGATGAAGGATGTGAATCCGAGGCAGTCAATCCGACGAAGTAGTCCCAGCGGTAGCTGAATCGTTAAAATCATGATGCCCAGTAAACATCTGCCATCCATGTACCATGCGTCGATTATATGACCGTATCCAACCATCTCGGCGATACCGATGGCAATGCCCGGTAAGTTGTCCTAAACGAATATTATATTGTTATCAGTTTTCAATTTCAGAAATAGCCTGAAAATATTTCGACCACTATTTACTTCTGAACAAAAACTTTTTTTTGCGTGAATAAAAATGTTTCTCGCAAAATAAATCGCGATTTAATCGTGACGCTTCAAGCGTCCCAATGGGAGTTGAACATCATGAATGGTGTTCACCAAAACGCTGAACGTTTTTGAAAGTAAGGAAATTTTTAATCTTCTGATCTAGAAAACGGTACGGACTGCATTGGTATCAAGTATAATTGGTTAATTTCGACCATTCACAAATGCGGGTTTGTCCAGTTTGCATAGCTATAAACGTGCTTTGCAAACTGGACAGGCCCCAACAAATGATACCAATGCAGTCAGTGTCCTACAAAATCCATTGGCGTTTGATTGAGCACAATCGATATAAATACCTTTATGATAATAAAGTATGTAGTAATAGCAATCATTAAGTAGAATAATATAATGAAGTTGATGAATATTTTCACCCATCCCCCGTAGAGCAGCTCTCCGATTTTTTCATATGAATAGATGCGTCGATGACCGCAATTATCATCGAGGCCACACACTTCAAAGTGTTTATTTGCATTTGAATCTTTTGTTTCTTGTAAAGCTAGGTAACAGCCAGCATACTTTGATAATGAAGTTACAAGGTCCATTGTGAATGCTGAAATGGCAACAATAATCCCAAGCTGCGCAAATGTGATGAAAAAACATTAGCGCTATATAATATATAAATTTGTAACATGGGCGCATATTCCCAATAGGCCCTGTAAGACGTTGCAAATGGAAAAGTCTCGCGGTAGACTGCGCCCATGCCGGGTTTTCCACCCATTACTGCATTTTTGATACAGTCGGGGTCTCTATTTTAAGAGATAAGCACATCTAGAGAAACATGCACATGTTAAGAGCGCCTATCTAGATACCCCTGACTGTAATTGACAATGACTGCTCAAAATGGGCGCAGACTAGGACAAGACGTCTACATTTGCAACGTGATAGGCACGGCATACATAATTAGCGCATTAAAAAAACATGTGCTCAGAAACCCACACACATTTTCAATATAAAATTTTTAAATTTCCCTTGCCGAGGTGGGGAAATAATTTGTTTCAAAAGTTTGGCGTCAGACGATGGGGGAAAACCGTAGGCCTCATGTAAGTACCGTAACTTAAACCCATAACCCGTAATTTGGTGTCTATATCAGACTGCATAAATTTTTATCACGTGGCCATATGAGAAACTGTATTGAGCCGAGTACGGATGCAGCATATCCAAGACTAATAATTCCCGCACCAATGACGGCATTCATCAAATTGAAAACTGCTGATCCGAGATTCAAAAAGCTTGCGATGCCTGTAAGGACTTTTGGCTTTTCACCCGGATTCAACAGACTGTCACCTTCCATTTCCATCTTCAACTGTGTTTTTTCCTTAACGCACTCTAACCACCGTCAAAACAACATTTACAAACAAAGTATATAAAAACTTAAAAAACAAAATAAAATATGACTTTTTGCTCGTTCGAGACGAAACTAAACTCAAAATGAAGAATTTTGGAGACAATGCAGCTATATGAAAGGGTTCGTGGCGATAATCATCATCAGGATTGGGACAAATTTCCAAAAAAAAAACGGTACAATTGTTAAAAACAAAGCAATTTGCGANCCCTCAACCAGGGCTCGGCAACTGCCAGCTGGCCTTCCCAGTTCAAGTGAACTGCTCTGGGCAGTTCGTGAACTGGGCAGCCGAGGCGAGCACAGCTCATCAAATTGTTTTTGATCTGAACAGCACAGCCAAGCGCAGTCCATTTTTCTGTTTGAGCTGGCAAGCACAGTATAGCGCAGTTCATTTTTATGCTTGAGCTTGAGAGCACAGCCGAGCTCAGCTCGATTTTTTTTCAAGCGCGAGAACACAGCCCAGCACAGCCGAACTCAGTTGATTCTATGCTTGAGCTTGAGAGCACAGCCGAGCTCAGCTCGATTTTTTTTTCAAGCGCGAGAACACAGCCCAGCACAGCCGAACTCAGTTGATTTTATGTTTGAGCTTGAGAGCTCAATTTTTTTCGAGCCCGAGAGGACAGCCCAGCACAGCTCATTTTTTTTTTGACTTATGCCGACCCCTGCCCTCAACCCCTATGCAGCATAGCCTATGGAACATAGCCTTTGCTGCATAGGCTATGCTCAATTTAGGGCGTATCTCGGAAAAATTTGCTAAACGAACCTGAACTCTCCGGACTGTTGAAATTTCCGATCGAGCTTCAACAGTTTCCGAAAATCCGAATGTATAAGAACTTAAAACTAACTCATTGGAAATTGATTGCGTAATTCGCAAGTATAAATTACTGTCGTAATTTGCACTACAATTTGTATTAAATAACCAACCATAATATATTGATAAAACAACAAATTTATTAATATAATTAATAAACTATAATTAATAAATATAATATAACTAAAAAATTGACAATTATGCTCAATTCTTTCCGAAAATAACTAATAGCCAAATATTTTTATTTCCATTCAGAAGTGTAAAAAATTTACAAAAAAACATTCATGAGTTTTATTTAACGTCAAAGCGCACACGAAATTTAGGTTAAATTGATTTTTCCTCTTCCAAGCTGAATGGGACTTTATAAAGCGAACTTTATAAAATAATTGTTTATACCACGGTGGTAAAAAAACTACAGGGAAAATGTTTTTCAACCCCCCCCCCCCTTCCAAAAAAAAAACTACGGGCAATTCCCTACTAGTAAACCAAAACCAATACACATTTTTAATCGTTGATTTGTTTCATTTTCTACGTATTCTTTGTGAAGACGCGAAAATTGTTATTTATCATCTGAAAGCAAATAAATTCCACTTAAAAAATAAGACCAAAAAAAAAAATCGTTGTAACCAATTGAAATCGGAATATAATTTTATGCCTTCAAAGTGTCAATTCCTCCCCGCGTTAAGAGATAAATCTGGGGAACATAGTATCAAATATTCAAATGAAATATAGCAGTAGAGGGGTTCGTCCTAGTGAATCGGTTATGTGAAATCCTGAAAAAAAAATTAATAGTAGATGGTGACGATGAAGGTATGGCCATGGAGGTGTAGTAAATAATACAGTTAGGTGTGGTCAAATAGAGCATAATGTAAGATCTGAATAATATGTCTGATTCGCCCTCTAGCTCTAGCACAGCTCTCAGCAACTTTAGCTTAGGGACGGGTGCGACCTAGAAAAACATATTTTTGAGGTAACAAAATTTCCGTTGCTAGTACCGCAGCAGAAATAGAGGATTATTTAAATAAATTTATAATTAGGCAAAATTAATAATAATTAATATGAAATTGTTGTCCTTGAATTAAAGAAATAATAAAGAAATACACGTATGTTACATACGGGATGTATATACGATTAGCGAACAAATAAAAATTGTTTGAAATATCATTAACTCTTAGGTGAATAAAACCAATGGTAATTCGTGAAGGAAACTGTGTGCTAAGGTGCACACATTCAAATAACTCTCTTCATATACGTACACAATTCCGCTTGGGAGATAAAATCAGAAAATTAATGTTATAATCCATTAAGTGTCCCTTATCGACGATAAGTTATCGTCCAAGATAATATCTATTTAAACACCACCTACGCGGTTATTAGGTCAACATTTTGAGAAAAATTTTGTGACCCGATAAAGGGTTTTGCCCAGATAATGTCGTATGTGGTGTACATAATAATATTATTATTTTTCCGTTCACGTTTTCTCATTATTTATTTGAGATTAATCCAGCCTATCATAAAAACCCTTTTTTACGAGGTTTAAATAAACAGTATTTTTCTGAATGACTGAAGTGAAATTTCAAATACACAGGATGTGCAGTTAACGATTCATTCTGCAATCAACCTCTCACTTTTAGGCCGAAAATTAGCACCTACACAGTTAGTTGACCAATGGGTTACGATTTCCTGATTTCAAAATTTTCAATTTTTGTATTTAAATTATCACATTTTCCGGCTTTTATTCGGACGTAAGTGTGCACTTATTTTTTCCGGTGAGATTTTTTTGTTTGTGCTTTGTATGTGAAAAATCGTAAAAAATGGGTTAAAAGTGTGTTATGTTTGAGTTGAATCGGCTATTCAAAATTAGTTATAACATCACTTCACCTTAGCATTACCAATTTAGAAAATGATTATTTGTGTAAAAATATGACATCATTCTATTTAAAAATTGTGAACCAATTTTGAAGTTTTAAGGTCACAAGTATTATGAGTTTTATTTCAGTAGAAAATAGAATTTATAATGAAAAACTACTTTCATTGGTGACCTCAAGTAGGCTTAAGTGCCAGTCTGCCGACTTTGGTTCAACAATGGCCTTAAACTGTTTAGGTAAAGAATGCTCAATTTAGCTGATAAAGTATGATAGGCACAACGGGATTTGGCCGAATCCTAAACAAGACGAATTATGAAAACGGATAATTCGCTTGTCAGGTTTCGCTCGTTTCTGTTTTCGGCCAAATCAGGTTGTGTCGTATAATTTATACATACCGTATGTAACATACGCCGCGGCGCGCCGTATTATACATACGGTATGTATAAATTATACGTATGTAACACACAGTGTGTAACATACCGTATTATACATAACGTATGTAACATACGTAGTATACGGACGTCCTATGCGCTAAAAATTGAGTATAAATAATTTCGACATTTGTATTATTACCTATTTGTCATTTCTTCGACATTTGTATAGTATTGTACGGTACAATATATGTTTGGTCCTTTTTCTAAAATATAATAAAAAACAAATATTTGTAATAAATTTTGTATGAGAAAAAAAGTTTTAACTACGGCTATTATTATTATTACTTATTTGGTGAAGTACGTACAATTATTGTCATAAAAATGCATATATTTCTTGTTTCGTTTTTTTTAATATTTTGTACTTTCAATTTTTAGAGATTTTGTTTTAAGATTAAAAAAAAGTTTTATGCTTTTATAAAGATTTTTAGAAAATTTTTGTAAAATTTTAAAATATTTTTTTTAATATTTCCTATTTGATTTTTTTTATGAAATTTAAAGGCAATTAAATATCGTTGATCCTTTTCAGTTATTTTAAAATAGTTTTAGATCTTTTTCGATTTTATTTCATATTTTTGGATTTTTGCTTTACATGTTCTATTTGAATTTTTTGTTTAAATTTTTGTTTTAAAAACCTTCAAACAAGGGTTAGGAAAGGTGGGTATAGCCTTTACATTGAGTTGCTCCTGGCGGGATCTTAGTTTTACAGCACTCAGCTTTCGCCTTTACATTCAAGCTCTTTCAATGTTATTTCCACCAAGCGGCTGTAGCGCCTGATCTGCGTCAACGATAGAACCGACTGAGAAACTTAAGCTTTTTTTCGTTTTTATCACCTTTTTAAATTATTTATATTTTTCCACTATCGTCCACCCTTTTTTGTACCCCCAAAAACATACCATCATGACCATGGAGAGAAATTAGCAAATACACATATATTATAAATTTCGTTTATTTTTTTTTTAATTTATAGCAATACCGTAATTTGTGTTCACTAGAAAGTTGTCACAAACAAAAAAAACACAAAAATAATAATAAATAAATAAGACAAATAAATAGAGAGATATTACACTAGAGAAATTGTAGCAGATAGGGTGACCCATAGAGAATTAACTACTAAGAAGTAATACGAAAAAGACAAAATATTGTTTTACTAATGAGTGAGACTTTGAAGAGAGAAGAATAGCTAAACGGTAAGTCTTTTTGGCAATCGAAAAACAATTTTTTTTGTGTATAAATATATTTAGTTGTCGTTATCTAAAAAAACAAAAACGTACAGTTTAAAAAAATTATATTTTAAACAGAATTCCCACAGTTTGTCTAAGCAATAATTAATTGATTATTTTTATGATGGACATAAACAAATAATAAACCGCGACTAAATTAGAAAAGATATTTGAATTCATATTTGGGAAACTTTGGGCTATATTAGAGCCCCTAATTTAGGGGACAAAAAAAGCGAAACTCTGCAAATGAAGGACACAAGTAAACTTGAAAGTATATGGTTATTAATTTTATTTGGAATTAATTTTGATTTACGGGACAAATAAGGTACATCTGAAAGGAGACCAAATTTTGGCCAAATATTCGAAATTTCAGATTCTATCATAACATAAAATTGGAATTGATTATACTAAAAGAACATCAAAATTTATTAAATGACATTAAGAGATAATAGTAAAGGACAACGTGAGAGTAACTAGCTGATTGAAATTCAGAATAAATTCTGAATTCGTAACCTACCAAATCTTTTCTCCTTACCAAAGTTCAACAGATTTATTTCTTTTTAATAGAATCTATGTGTGTGTTTTGTTTCAATAAAACAATTTTGTTTTGTGGGAGCAGTTCATTGAATGGAGCAGACGGCTGCTTTTTTGGCACATTAGTGTTTTTGCTCATCATTTTGAATTACATCGAACAAGTAATCAAAATACGTTGTACTACATTTTATCCAATTTAATTTATATATTTTATTTTTCTTTTAAACGCGCTTGTAAACTTGATTTTTCGAATAAATTTTACAGGAGCTGTTTCCGATTTATTTTTTTTAATTTGACATGAAAATACGCGCACTATGTTTTTACTTTACTGCAAATATACCAAAGAAAAATTCGGAGCAGAAAATCATAGTCGGAAAAAATTATAAAAGTAGGGTTTTAGATTGAGTAAATAAATTGATGCCAACAACCGCCATTTTAAAATACCAGATTACCACATTAATAGTGAGCTTTCGAGCAACGAGTGGTAATGATGCCATATAACCAAAAGTAAAACACATAAAAACGCTTATATTTTAGCCAGATAATTATATGCATTTTAATTATTTACGGAAATCATAAAATGAGCGCAAATTAGTTTGCATTGAGCGGTTTTCGAAGTATATAAACTAAAAGTGATCTTAAACTTAATTTGTATCGATAAATAATCGAGATTCCGTCCACTATTTTTTAGACTTAAACGGCGCGATGTGAATTAGTAATCACCGCCTGTCCAGTTATCTTGCCATAGTTAGGTTATCTTTTTGAAGACTTATAATGGTAAGATAATGGATTAGGTGGTGTATATTCACAAGTGTTAATAAAGGAATTTCCATACTTTTTTCGACAAATTCAACTGCAGACTACAGCTTCAAAATGAAAAAAAAATACACTTTGTACCTAAAACAAATGCTAACCGTGCCGATTAGATTTTATGGAAAAGAGTGGCTGAACCAAAAACGACAATCTTCGTCATATTACTAATTGATGATCCTTTTTTCAGTTTTTTTCCAAAAATGACCTAAATAATCCAATTGTGACCCATAATTTGTGGCACAAAATTTATGAAATTGAAGCCTTTGATGTTGCTTATATATTTGATTTATTTTAATATAATTATAAACAGGCAGTTAAATTGTTATAATTCAATAAAAATTGCCATCCAGCTCTTCGCAAAAATGATTAAAAAATCGTAAATAAATTCTCGAAATAATATGTATAGGGGGTGGACGGGGGGCAAATTTTGGGCCAAATTTTCCCCGTCCACCCCCTAAATATGTATGACTGCTACAGTACGAGTGTCGCTACATGTCGCTTTCCAAAATCGGGCTCAGGATTTTTTATACGTTTTAAATACATGTAGTTTAAATGTTTACATTGGAATATCGTTAAAATTATATACCTATAGACTATAGGTATATGTAGTCCTGTATTTAGACGGTGCCGTAGTCGTTGACTCCTATTACTATAGGCTATAGTAATAGGAGTCAACGACTACGGCACCGTCTAAATACAGGACTACATATACATGTGATATGTTACATATATAGTCATGTGAGTTCCCACTTTGGCATCGTCGAATAAGGGTCGTTTAACAAAAAAAAATCGTTAACCGATCCTTAATACGCACTTTCTGTATTCATGAAAAGAAGTATTTCTATTTAGTTTTTTTTATAACAGATAAACATTTATGAAAAAAATAATCAAAGAGCTTCAAATTGAAACGGATATGCCTATAATTTGTAAAACGGTGCTTAATGGTTTGCTACTGTAAGTTTTTCGTATGTTTAAATCTGCCTACATTATTTACTATTATGCTACTGATTTTGTCGAGTCGCTTTCGCCGTAACAAAAAACTCAAAAGACACTTTGTACCTAAAAATAGGCTCATGGAGATGAGCAACAATCTGAGCCCGAGTTTTGATTACACTATCAAACTCACTCGATCCGTTTCTGGCCAAAAAGTCGAAATCCAATTAACAAATACAACAAAAAACTAAGCATAACAATGATCATTTTCGCTTTATTAATCTAATAAGTCTAGTTTGCATGTTGCGCCATGTGAAATCATACAGTACAAAATTAGCGTCTCATAACATTAACTTCTGGAAGCTACTGGTTATGTGTCCAGGTTATGTCCAAGGTTATGTGTTCAAAAATCAAATGTTAATTCAAGTGAAAACTGTTAATGCAAATGGTAAGGTGGTATCAAATCGTATAAAAAATGGGGAGGCGATGAGCTAATTTGTTAATTACAATCTCAAAAGACTCAAAAATATAACAAAAAATCTATTTCATGTATTAAATCACCTCAACAGACGGTAATTTCCTTAAAAAGTGATTTAAAAATAAACTCGAAGTTACACAATTAAAGAAAATCACCCACTTAAAACTGAAGTTTGTTTTCATAAACTCAGTTCTTTTGAAACCTTTTCTAAATAACACATTTTCGTCAAATTAAAAATAATTTCCGACAGTCATTACTTGAACATAATTTCGCCGAAAATGCGAATATACTGTGTAAGATTAGAACGACGTAACTTATTTGATAAAATTGCAAATCCTGATTTATGTTAGTGCTTATGATATTATCATTAATATGAGCTCTTAACTGGACAACAGATATACTTTCCGTAACGTTTCTCACAGTTTTTAAGTCAGTTCAAGCAATAATTCGAAACTATAAATTATTTCCTTTTCAAATACCCAAGATCTCCCCAAATTTCTACAGGTTAACCCCGAAACACTATTATTCAGCACATCTCTGAACACGAGGCCGGACGTTTGTCCGGCCTCTTGTTTAGTCTTCTCTGATCGTTCGTAATTGCTCACCATAAGCAAATCAACGGTCCGGAATCGAATAAGCATACTCTTAAAAAACTACCCGACCATCATTGGACAATTTTTGACCAGAAAAAAACCTAAGACCACATACGGTTAACCGGCCATAAGGCAGTGCATTGGCCTTTAATCGAATCTACCGACGAATGTGTTAGAAATTTGTGTGAATTTTCCATAAATTGTAACATTTTTTTATATTATACATCTAACCATTTTATACCATCTAACCATTTTAGATTTTGTTTGAATTTGAAATAACAATTTTCATTTGAAATAACAATTTTCATTTGAAATAACAGTTTGTATGCTGAAAATGTTCCAGAGTTAATAATTACGCAGTAATTGAGAGCCCTTTGAAAACCTAGATGACCAGTCCGAATCTTGAACATTATAAGACTACAGGTTTAGCCTCATGAAAATCGGCCGAGCGTTTCTAGTATTCCGTGTCGGCATATTTTAAGATGATATAAAAACCAATTTTCCCTTTTTTATTTTGAACTACCGGTTGAGTTTCCTGATATTCTTTACGTAGAGGCGTATTTATAAACATTGGAGAAAGGAGTGGCACCCTAGTTTGAAATAAAAAGGGAAAACTGGTCTTTATATCATCTTAAAATATGCCGACACGGAATACTAGAAACGCTCGGCCTGTAGTAGCGTTTGTATTTTAATTTTTTATAAACTTCAAGAAGCTACAGTAAGTTTTCTGATGAGACCAGTTTGGGAAGGCCTATACCCTCTTTAAGCATTATAAACCATATAGTATGATCAATCGGGTAACCACAATAGAATTCAGGTCCGTATAAACAACGAAATTTATAAAAAAAAAAGTGTCTGACGATTTAAGATGGCCTTAGACGGTAGTGGCCACTAGTGGAGATTTATTTTTCTCTTGAAAAACACGTTAAGTGTTACGGTTGACCACAGCTCCATTATTTAGCAGTTTGATTAAACAAACTGTCAACTTTTTTTGGACCAATTAGCAAGTTCAGAGTTACCCGAAAAAACGTCTATATGGTCACCGGATAGATAGCGAAACGTGCAAAAAACAATATGGCATTTTTACAAGCGGAACAACGTTTGAGTCCTTGTTCGCTAGGATACACTTTTGTTGTTAATCCGGTTAGAGAATGTTGTTGGTACTTGTTGTCCCATTTTTTGGTTTAATAATGTCATCAGAACGCCACAATAAATATAAAAGAGAGGAAAAATGTTAATTTAGGAGGTAATTTCACGAAAACAAAAAAAAACACTAACCACAAGCTTTTGATGTAGAGAAAAATACTTTCAAGAAATTTGCGGAACTCAGAACTTGCGCCCTTTCCGGGGAACGTCTATTTCAGAGTTACTTCTTTTCAATAAGTTCAGCTCCCTTTTGATGCTTTAATTAAAATTTTTAATGTGGATGCGTTAGTTCCGAAGCCATATTAGATAAGAATTTTTTAAGGCGTCTTTAACACGAGAAAAAAATACTTCAAAAGGGAACCGGCGACTAAAAATTAGTATACAAAACCTAAAAGACCTTTCTTTAAAATACCACTTTTTGAACTTTCAACTTCGGTAGATTTATATTTGAAATTATGTATAACAAGCTTTTGAATGTGGTTTAATACAACACATGTTTCACATTATAATAATGAAGCCAAAAATGTTCTCTAGGTCCCAAATGAGTCAGTTAACCACATTTTTATTTTATTTTTTTGGCCATAAAATTACGGGAAAATAATGTCCAACTGTCAATAAAGCCTGGAAAAAATAGACAATTTTCAATATACCAGTTCGTTTTTAAAACGTAATACCAAAAAGCGAAAAAATGTTCTCGAACAAAAGCTCTCGTAAAAAAGCTCTCGAAAAAAAGCTCTCGAACAAAAGCTCTCGTAAAAAAGCTCTCGAAAAAAAGCTCTCGAAAATTTTTTTGAAATCCATGAAAAAATCAATTCCAAAATATAAAAAAGTAGACTTGGGGTAAAAAATAGACTTTAAGTCTCTATTAATAATAGATGTTAAACTTAGACTTTGGGTTTAAGTCAATCTGATTTATATAAGGTTATAGTTTCATTTAATTTTGACATGTTTTCCAATCTGTCCTGCCTCATAAGGTGTTTTAATAGAAATAAAGTATTTACTTGAGTCTTTAGATTAGTTTATGATAAATTGCACAAAATTATCATCAGAATAATCATCCAGATATTATGGCCTTGAAATTATGGTTCCTGAAATTGTATTCAAGAATTTTATCTCGCATCTTTGTGATGCAAATGAAGAAAAATGAGGGATGTCAATATTTTACCCAACAATGTCACTTTTGAGTAAAATATTGTATGCGTACTAGTATTTCGGACAAAAAAGAATTCAAATTATTCCTTTAAATAAACCTAGTCATCAACCTTCATTTATTGAAACACATCGATACGAATTCCTTAAATAAGATTGCCGCAAATAAATTTTCCCTTAATTTTTCAGTCAATTTTGGGGTCAATTTAGGGGTTAAACATGTATACTAAAGCAGTTTTATAGTGATTTTTCAGCTCAATTATTAGAGTATTTGAACTACTGTGTACGCTAGATGTTTCCGGGGAAAATAATACTATTAAATACGTGTACAGAAAAAAATAGACTTTTTAATGCTAATAATCATCAGATTGAGGCTTAGGCCCTGAATTGAAGTCCTTTAATTGACTAAGCCTTAGGGGTTAAAATTTATAAATCCAATTTTAAAAATTATGCGACTAAACTTTCATTAACAAGTTCGTAAATTGATCACAGCTAACGATTGCAGGTCACAAATTCTTTCTGAAAACTCAATCTTACACAAGGTCATCAACAATATTATTCCAGAATTTTATCTGATATATTCCAAATGCCAGCTCAAAAGTAGTTTTTACCGTTTCGCGAAAAAGTCATTCTTTTGTCATTAGAAATGATAATTTAGATAACTCTGGTGCAAGTTTCATTACAAGAAGCCCAGCGTTGTTGCACAATTTTGTGTCCCTTATTTGACGAAAAATATAATCGAAAAGAAATCGCGTTAGAAATCACCTTTTGGTTTCAACATCAAAAGTATTTTGTCAATGAGTAGTTTTCTATCAACTTTTCTGTAAATAAAGTCGTTAACCCACAGCAAAATAATGGCGACAACCGTCGCACATTGTGCAATTTATTCTTAAGTTAACTCACAGGGGGAAGTGTGTGTAAATAGACACGCAACTGGTTTTTTTCGTCGATTTAAGGCATATGGAGGCCCCGTAGGGCAAGACGGGTATTGGTGACCCCCCCNCCCCCCCTCAACTTTTCGAGAAAATTCGATTGACGGTGTTTTTTGCGTAGGTTGGAGATTTCAAACAGATCTCTAGGGGGCCCTGGTCCCCCAAATCAATTTCTGAATTGTCAGATCGACGTAGTTTGACGAGCTCT
The DNA here is from genome assembly GCA_004367875.1 of Oikopleura albicans. NCBI lineage: Eukaryota > Metazoa > Chordata > Appendicularia > Copelata > Oikopleuridae > Oikopleura > Oikopleura albicans. The sequence continues at coordinate 125,612 of SCLG01000359.1, forward strand.
ACAACTTGGCTTTATCAGTTTTTTGAATTATTGCGAATTATTGTGAATTTTTTAAGTGCGTGTTTATTTAAACGCATTTTCCCCCTACGGGTTCCCAAAAACTCCTTCCCTGAGAGTTAATAAAAATAAAATAAAAAGATAAATATATAAAACGAACGGCCACCCCGACAACGCTATAGAGCAAAAAAGACTTACGTTTTAGTACAGTGCGTCTTAGTTGTCGAGTACCGCGCTTTTTCGAAATTACATGTTATGAAAGCTTAAAAACTAGAAAGCGCGGTACTCGACAACTCGGACGCACTGTATTACTCAACTCTAATCAGAAACTTGATATTTTCTTTCATAAAAACTTACTTGGTTGTTTCTATAAAAAAGAAATAATAAATTATTGATAACTCATTAAAACGGGCATTTACTTCCGCAGGATAATATTTATTTGCTGACCTGTAATTCAAAAACTCACCCCTAATTTATAGCCTATAAAATTGGAAGGCGCAAATTTTCAGATTTTTTACAGAATTTAAAAAAATGTACTCCTTTATTAAGAGAATATCATCTTAATTTGTCCACAAGTGAACTTAAGGGTTTAATCGAAAGCACAGTCTTTTACTAAAATCAATGATAAACATTATTGTCTATTGTTCATATAAGAGTAAAGCTCTTGAACTGCATTTATTTGTGCTTGTTAAAATAAAAACGTAATATGCTGGATTTGCGTTAGAAATCAATATTTTCTTAACTTCAAACGTCCCAGATGAATCCTGACGATACTATAACCGTTTGCATTCCCACTTTTTCTCAGTCTGGGCATAAAAACATGGTTAAACACGGCTTACATCATTTTCCAGAGAATTCTAAGCGATCAATTTTTTTGATAACACTAGTCCGAATATCGGGGTAACCGCTGAATTTTCGGGTTAGTTACTTTGATCTGGTTACTTTGATACACCTGTTTAGGCGGACTCAATCCATTTTTTACAATTAAAAAAATTCCAAAACGCATTCCAAATTGTGTTTCAAGCACATTTTTTTCCTTTTACTCGAATCTCACAATGTTAGTCTAGATAATAGACATAAAATAGGTCGAATTTTTGAAAATCCGAGGGAGATTGAACGCGCAACCGAAAGCTTTTTTATCATTGATCACTCTATGTGGACCACTAAATAGCATAACATTAATAAATGCAAACAACAATAAAAAACATGTTGTTCAGGTTGAGAAGAAACTAATTGTTTGGAAAATTTCAACTTAACCACTTGTAAAAAATAATATACAAAAAAATAGACCAAAAAGTTTGCGACTCGCACGGGGGTTGAACCCGCGATCCATCTTATGATCATTAAGTGTTTAACCATTGAGCTACTTCCCGGACGTATCCTTACTTGTAATAACATTCAATTATAAGATCAAAGTAATCATGCCACAAATGTTCTAAAAAAGTTTCTAACAAAAAATGACGATTTTTTTAGCTTCTCAGCATACTGTCCGATTTAATGAGCCCCTGTCGGTTTTCACCCTTTTCAGGTTTCGCCATGTATTTTTGCCCTTTTCAGGTTTCGCCCTTTTTTGTTTTCAACCATATCAGGTTGTGACGTCACATATGTTGACGTAACATATGGTAGCACATATTTGTAATCTTTTTGCACTGATCGATTGAAAATGTATAATTGAAGGACCTATTTTCAGGACAGTGCATTGGACAGCTAGGGTTCCAAAAAAGGTGTAGTTTGTCATATCATTCATATTCTGTGAAAAATGCGCGTAAATTTTTGATTCGAATCATTCTAATCTATTCGTTCGAACACTACGGTATAAATTTGAAAATGAATACACAGCAAAATACTGTCATAACTTTTGTGAGAAAATCTGTTATTGCCAACTATAAAAGAGAATTATACTTGCAATTTACTGAATTAATTTTCAAATAATTCACGTTTTCCATATATTATAACCCTCTGGGCTGTTATGTTGTCACCCATTATCTTGCATATTTTCCCATTCGCTCCCTTATCATGCGTATTTGTTTCATGCGAAAATTGCAAGTTAACGGCGCAGGGGTGTACTGAATGATCACAATAAAAAGGGACCAAATGTTGACAAGTGAAATGTCGTAGATTGCGTATTCAAGAAAACTTTGTCAACATTTGTTCGCTTTCAGTCTACGGTGTGTCAAAGCTCAAAATTTACCGCTTTTTATTCTAGAAATTAATAGGGAATGAAATTGGGGTAAGATTTCATCTCTTTAACAATTATTTTCCTTGATTTCAAAAACAAAAGTGAAAGAGAAAAGCGATAGAATTGGTCCCTCGATACGTATCAATTTTGAGAATAAAAAGCGGTAAATTTTGAGCTTTGGCACAGCGTATAGACCAACGAATTCTAGAAAATATGACATTTGTTATGTGTCGCAACTTGCAAATGGATTATCAGTTTTCCAAATTTGCAAAAGTTCAAGGCTATATAACGTTATACGTTTGATCTCGCACACATGTTATTTAGTAACACCATTAACAAATTTCTCACATGGCTTATGCGTGTCAAGCATACGCTTACGTAATGCATTTTAGAAAATTGTGACATGTAATTTATATAATGAAGTGTAACTGATATTTTACGTATATGTTTTTGGTTGTTTCGTTTGGTCAGAATGATTAGATTATAATAACAGCGTATCCTGAAGTTATTATACTATATTAACCACAAAATTTCAAGGAAAGAATATTTTTCAATTTTTGACAATCAGTTTATATAAAATGTATAATATAAACCATATACACAGATTGCGTCGTTATGTTTCACCCCCTTATGTTGCACTTTTTTCCTGCCCGTACTGTTATGTTTCACTTTTTAAAAGACGTTTTCAGACGACTTTTAACTCCTCCACGGTGCCCCTGTCGGGTAGATAGGCCAGTTTAAATTAACTTGTTAATAGTTAAGCATAATGGTCCAAAATGTTTGTACTAGAATGTTTTATTTGTTATTATAGGACATGTGAGTAGGCCTGTAAGTGTTTGTTTTTATAACCCAATTATGCTGTGTTTAACGCAGTTCAGTGAAATTGACATTTTTCAGGGCTGAATCAGCCCGGCTGATGTGTTTTCGGGAGGAATTTATTAACTTTTTCGTATTCACTTTAATTTTTTTTATTGATTAGACAGAGCAAACCCACGGAAATTAATATTGAACTTCAAAATTGGAATTTTACTAATAAAATCGAACTCGCCTGTTTACAAACATATTGATATTGCAATTTTTCATATATGTATAAAAAAAACTTTGATACCAAAATCTGAGATTCTGACAATTGGAAAAACATGTAACTACAATTGATGCGGCCATAACTTATCGCGGCCCACAACGCAAAAAATGAAATGATGAAATCCAAAAAATTGAAAACAAGTTGAAAAGTTGCGAACAAATTTTTTTTATGAAAATTGCCCCTTTATTTCCTCATTTTTGGCGGAAGACGTCTGGTAGTACGACAACTTGCATCATGATTCGAAGAGATAATAAGCAGTAATAAAAATTTGACACATTTTGTACCGTTGATAGATGCGAATTAATTTTTGTGTGAAGTTTTGTGAAGGGACTCAGTAATTAACCGGTCACGTTTTTACATGAGTCTGTAATACAGTGTTTCAAATTTGCGTTGGGGTATTGGGTCGTTGGGGTGATGCGTTGGGGCGTCCCCAAACGTTTATTTAAACATAATTGTATAACACAATCATCCTTGTTTACCGCAGTTTGTGAAAAGTGACGTTGTTGGGCTGGGAAATCCGTTTTGTAAAATACCCCAACTTCGTTGAGTTGGGTTTTTGGGTTAGTCGAATACTTTTTTTGTAAAATAACACCACCGCCCACCATCGTTCGGTTTTTTTCATGTAAATACCCCAAACGCCCCAACGACGCGTCGTTGGATTAGACGGGTCCTTTTTTTGTGAAATTACCCAAAAAATAACCAAAAAGGCGTTGGGTTGGCGTTAGGGCCAAAAATACCAGGTATAAAATTGTAAATTTTTATAAAAAATCAATAATTCCAACGCTTACCAATGCTAAGGTGTGCTAACGGTACACAATTCCTTTAACGGTTACCATTTTCGGCGTTTTCCCAGTGCGTTTAACTTCGAAAAAATTTTTGATGTTGTTTTCATACGTTTTTCGGCGTTGTTAACGTGTGCTTTTCGTGATCTAATTTAAACTAATCGTAACATCGTTTTGAATCAAATAGTACTTTTGAACATGAACGAAAAATAATTGATATAAAATCGTCCAAAAGCGTTTTTGAACGTGCAAAGCGCTATTTTCCCAAATATTAGTTATTTTTATATTTTCACGCCCCAAGTTTTGCTGTTTACGCCAATAATTTATACAAAAATAATGTTAAATCTAAACGCTTCGATTCAAACTATTCTAGCACCGTACGAATTTACACACTGGTTAATATCTTGTTAAAAATTATAAGTTATCGGGCGGGTTTGTGCTGTAATCGGGCACCCTGCGCTATTACCGGGCACCCTGCGCATTGCTCTTGAAGATATATATATGACCAAATTTCCCGCTCGTGTTGTTATCGGACGGTTTTGTTTTGTATATTTTTACCTTATTCCGCTTCCCCCCTGAGCAGTTATCGGGCGCCCGATAAAGTTTTTTTGTCGCGAAACCCGCCCAATAACTGCGCACCCAGTGTAATATGAATTTTTTAACACGGATTGTGCTAAGATTACAAGGGATTTTTTTATCAAAAAGTATTATTTAATTGTAGAGGGATTTGGTATGAGTAATACCGTATTACAAATTAGACATTAATTATTAAACATGTTTGGCTCAAAAGTGTTAAGATAATTGAATTTTGTTCAGATAATTGGGTAGGAGGTGTATATAAACATGCTTACTCCATTGATTTTAAGACAATAATTTCAATTAAAACTTTACTAATAATGATATCGTTTCAGTAAATGCTACACGTACGTTTTTTGTATTTTCGTAAACTAAATTTATTCAGTATCTAAGTGTTTTGGCACTTCGGTGAACGGTTAGTTTATACTTAAACTCTTGTTGTTTTCATTAACTGCGCGCACTATTTATTCAATATTTTTTGGAACGTTCAATAATCACAATCAAAGAAAGTAAACGAAAAAATGTCGAGTTTACCATTTTTTTTAAAATATTAATTGTCGGTCATTAATAATAAACAAAGTAAAAATNCAAAATGCCCGGAACTTAACACCGTCTTTCCCCAAATGTTTGATAAGTTCCGTAGCCATGTCGTGTATAACCTTACCAATTTTGAAGGAAACAATTTCCGCCAATATTCGACAGGATTATTCGGACGTTTGATCCACAAGTTTTATAATCTCAATTTTTTTCTCAATTGTCAAATGTTTTTTGTATCATTTTTTTATTTTTTATCTTTCATGATGAATTATTAATTAATAATTAAATTATTAAATGAGATGTAATGGAAATCATCCAGTTTTTTCTTTGAAATTCAAGCTAAATCTAGAAAAAAAAAGCCTAAATGCCTGGAACTTAACAGTTTTGGTTGTTCTGAAAAAAACCCTAAATGCCTTAAACTTAACAGTTTTCCAAAAATTTTTTTGCATTTCCGCCTACGCACTGCGACCTAAACTTAACAAAATGCCTCGAACTTAACAAAATGCCCGGAACTTAACACCTTTTTTCTCCAAATGTTTTGTTAAGTTCCGTAGCCATGTGGTGTATATGTATAAAAAAACTTTGATACCAAAATCTGAGATGCTGACCATTGGAAAAACTTGTAACTACAATTGATGCGGCCATAACTTATCGCGGCCAACAACGCAAAAAATGAAATGATGAAATCCAAAAAATTGAAAACAAGTTGAAAAGTTGCGAACAAATTTTTTTATGAAAATTGCCCCTTTATTTCCTCATTTTCGGCGGAAGACGTCTGGTAGTACGTCATCTTGCATCATGATTCGAAGAGATAATAAGCAGTAATAAAAATTTGACACATTTTGTACCGTTGATAGATGTGAATTAATTTTTGTGTGAAGTTTTGTGAAGGGACTCAGTAATTAACCGGTCACGTTTTTACATGAGTCTGTAATACAGTGTTTCAAATTTGCGTTGGGGTATTGGGGCGTCCCCAAATAAATAAAAAAACGTTTATTTAAACATAATTGTATAACGCAATCATTCTTGTTTACCGCAGTTTGTGAAAAGTGACGTCGTTGGGCTGGGAAATCCGTTTTGTAAAATACCCCAACTTCGTTGATTTGGGTTTTTGGGTTAGCCGAATATTTTTTTTGTAAAATAACACCACCGCCCAACATCGTTCGGTCTTTTTCATGTAAATACACCAAACGCCCCAACGACGCGTCGTTGAATTAGACGGGTCCTTTTTTGTAAAAACATCCCAAAAATAACCCAAACGGCGTTGGGTTGGCGTTAGGGCAAAAAATACCAGGTATAAAATTGTAAATTTTTATAGAAAATCAATAATTCCAACGATTACCAATGCTGACGTGTGCATATACGGCACACAATTGCTTTAACGGTTACCATTTTCGGCGTTTTCCCAGTGCGTTAACCTTTGAACACATATTTAAAACAGTTCCCTGAACACATCGGACGGAGGTATCTCCGTCCTATCTATCGTTGTGTTCTTACCGACGTATTTTTTAACCATGAGCAATTCGATGGACCTAAATCGAATGACCATACTCTCGAAAGCTCTCCGACCACCCTTGGACACTTTTTGGTCGATTTGACCACAAAACCACAAATTCACAAATGGTTAACCGGATGACGTACGGGGTTCATTTTTCACAGGCTAGCGGGCCGTTAACTTCTTAAAAAGTTTGGAAAAAATGACAGAAAAAAAGTGTGCCTGAAAACTATTAATTGCAAATAACCTCTATTTTGAGGTTTCCTAGCCCCAATAAATGACTAATTAATAATCTTTACGGAAACATGTTTTTATCTGTTTGCCGACTTTGTAATCGATTAATCTACTGTATGTTAGTTTTCACTGCCGTTACATTTAATAGAATGAAACACCATAAAAATGTACTTTTTATGCACGGACGGAGAAACCTCCGTCATATGTGTTTGAAGGTTAAACTTCGAAAAAAATTTTGATGTTGTTTTCATACGTTTTTCGGCGTTTTTAACGTGTGCTTTTCGTGATCTAATTTAAACTAATCGTAACAACGTTTTGAATCAAATAGTACTTTTGAACATGAACGAAAAATAATTGATATAAAATCGTCCAAAAGCGTTTTTGAACGTGCAAAGCGCTATTTTCCCAAATATTAGTTATTTTTAAATTTTCACGCCCCAAGTTTTGTTGTTTACGCCAATAATTTATACAAAAATAATGTTAAATCTAAACGCTTCGATTCAAACTATTCTAGCACCGTACGAATTTACACACTGGTTAATATTGCGAAGAATATCTTGTTAAAAATTGTGATAAAACATATTTTTGAAATTAAAATTGTACTACACCGTGCGGGCCTTCAGTTATCGGGCGGGTTTGTGCTGTTATCGGACACCCTGCGCTGTTATCGGGCACCCTGCGCATTGCTCTTGAATATAGCGGATGTACGTTGTTTTGTACAGTATGTAAGACCTATGCCCATAATGGAGTTTGGAATAGTATGTCAAAAGTCTAGTACGCGTCTCGCTCGGCCTTGCGTCTATTTGTGGAGACTATTCCACAACATAAAAAACAAATTTAAACCTAAAAAAACATTTTACCTTTTCACCAGCTACTCTTCCGCAGTTTGGGTATACGTAATTATCTCTGGTCATTTTAATAAAAACAATTAAAGTTGTTAAAATATCCAAAAAGTGATAAAAATGATAAAAAAAAATGCCAATTGAAAAATAAATAGGAGAAAAAAAAATATATTTTTGAATAAAATACAAAAAATATACAAAATATCTAGAATCTACTTATTTTAAAAAACATTTTTAGTGTTATAAAATGAGATAGACAGTTTTACATACCTTTTTTTAATATAATTTTTACTTCTCAGAACAAAAAGTACTACACTGTAACCGCGAGCCTGAAATTTTGTTGTTTTTTTCGAGAGATACAGCACAAGTACTACATTAATTCTGGATTTCATTATGGCTATTGGTCTTGCATACTGTATATTTTTACCTTATTCCGCTACCGCCCTGAGCCGTTATCGGGCGCCCGATAAAGTTTTTTGTCGCGAAACCCGCCCAATAACTGCGCACCCAGTGAAATATGATGTTTTTTTAAACTCGGATTGTGCTAAGATTACAAGGCATTTTTTTATCAAAAAATTGTGATAAAAAGTATTATTTAATTGTAAAGGGATTTGGTATGCGTATTACCGTATTACAAATTAGACATTAATTATTAAACATGTTTGGCTCAAAAGTGTTAAGATAATTGAATTGTGTTAAGATAATTGGGTAGGAGGTGTATGTAAACATGTGGAGTAAGCATTGATTTTAAGACAATATTTTCAATTAAAACTTTACTAATAATGATATCGTTTCAGTAAATGCTACACGTACGTTTTTGTATTTTCGTAAACTAAATTTATTCAGTATCTAAGTGTTTTGGCACTTCGGTGAACGGTTAGTTTATACTTAAACTCTTGTTGTTTTCATTAACTGCGCGCACTATTTATTCAATATTTTTTGGAACGTTCAATAATCACAATCAAAGAAAGTAAACGAAAAAATGTCGAGTTTACCATTTTTTTTAAAATATTAATTGTCGGTCATTAATAATAAACAAAGTAAAAATAATGATATAACGGTATTATTGAGAGTTAAAATGGATAATCCAATTATACAGTACTAGAGCCTCAAATTGACCAATATTGCTTTGATAATTTTAAAGGAAACAAATCGTTGTCGGTTCGGATGTCAGTGAGTTAAAATGTGGCGTTTTTTAGCCGCATAGAGTGAATCTAAATGGTGATTGGTTAGACCCATCGGAGGACAAAAGAAACGGGCCAATGGGACACAAGGAAATTGCGTGGTGTTTTAGGGTGGAATAAAATGCTAAAATATTTTTCATCGTAGCAATTGAGTATGCAGCATATTTTATGCCTAATCACTTACGTTTTATATTTGTTAGTAAAAATGAGAATTTGAATTTAGCAGATCATCTTAGTACAAGATGTATAAATGTAGCGTTCAGTCTATAACTTTACTTTTTTTGTCAAAAAAGTACCCAGTATAAAACAATGGCTGACTTATGTTTTATTCCGAACAAATATTATGTTTTGTTATTACATTGTACTATGTTAAGTTAACACTTAGTTACGAATAAGTGAGCATAAAGTACATTAGAAATGGTCTGTCGAATTAACAACCAAAAAAATGTTAATCAAACACAGTCCTTGACATGTTGTAAATTAAGAGCGAAAAAATAGTTAGGGGATTTGAACTGACTCACAAAATGCCCACAACAAAAATTACCCATAATGTGAAATTTTATCCCGAATTATTTTTTTTTAAATACATGTCATCATTCTGGCCACAGCTGCTGATAAATGGCCTAATCAGGCACTTTAAATTTGCTAATCACTCAGTTATGCAATTTCGATATTTCACTAACTCGTATGCACAGGGTATAACGTCGTGGTACTTAAACCGCTTATTTTAAGTTTAAAGTGATTCAAGTCTATGGGAAATCACTGATTTTAAATCAGAGAGCATCGCAATATTTCAACGAAATCGAGTGGGCGTCTGCAATTTGCATACAGATAATGGGGACGAATTATAGTGAAAAGTTTGAATTAAAAAATAAGAAACTATAACTTAATGTCCGTTCGTTATAGCTAAATGTAAACAAAAAAAAACGAACCCAATAGGTCAAAAGTTGTAGGAATAATAGAATTTCAATTTAATTAATTGAATTTTCTCAAAATTGAAAAATTTCGAAATTATATTGAGCTATGCGATCAAGTGCACGTCCTTATTGGACTTCAAACCAGTAGACAAGCTCCAACCAGTCGCAAAACCAAGCCAATCAAGTATGCGCCATATGATATACACAACCTACAAGTTATTAACTTTCTTAAAGAAAATTAAAGTAGGAAAAATTGTTACTAAAAGATTGTTAATTTATTTTAACATTTTAAACTTACTTGAAGATTGTTAACTTACTCGAAAATTGTCAACTTACTTAGTGTTAACTTACTTTGGCAGGTGGTATGCAGTTACAGGCGCCAGCGCCGTAGGCGCGGAGCGTCCTGTGACTGAATTACAGGCGCGCCTATTGGCTCATGCTTTTGAATAGGCGCCTCTTATTGGCTAGCGTCCTTTACCCACGAAAACAATTCCCCGCGCAGCCTGTAATGTAAGTTATACAGTATGAGTCATACTGTATGAGTCATACAGTATGACCCATCCTTTCAAACTGAATTTTTATCTCAGGGTTATAATCATATAGGGTATATGATACACCCTATATGATATAGCCTATCCCCAAATTTTCATGTGACTAGTTTTAACGTAAATAGCGTTACCGTATGTTTTTAGTTTGATATTTGTTTCTTAATCCCAATCAGATTTCCTGCGTCAGTAGAAGTGATATATTTATTAGGTTTATAAAAAAACTCTACGCAACCCCACGTGTCCTTTTATAATGTTGTACCGAGTAAGCCATCTTTGTTTTTAACTGGGCTTAAATAATGGATTCGTATATCAATTTGAAGATATAATCGTGACCTTAAACAATTGACCCTACTTCTCAAATCCATGACTCGGCTCAATATGATAAGAAGTCTAAACTTTACATTGCGCCCAGAATTCTATTTACAAAAAAGGTGATTAGCAAAATAAATGTTACCGCGGTCATGTTATGGAAATTTTGTTATCAACTAAGGGCTATTTTTGCAATTGCGTCAGATGGACAAACTCAACCCAGATAGAGATGAAACCATAAGTCCATTACAATCAGAAAAATATTTGGTTGTTTGGGGCGTTAATGGACAACAAATGTCAACCCCGAAATGACTCATGCTTAACTCGGCCACGTTTTTTGTGTCATTTTTGGCACGGCACTGATTTACTTTTTAACATTACTGTCGATCGACATGCGGTACGGTTCTCATATTTAGAATTCATTTTTATTGTGTCAAAGGTTTCCACTCAAAAGTTTCATTCTAGCTTTATTGCTTTCGAAGTTATGTAAAAGAAAAAAAAATGCTCAACCTACACAAAAGCATAGCCGATTTAATATGAGATTTTAAGAATTACAAATATGACTAGGGCTCTGCTTCTAGCTTATACCGTACATGTATGTGGGAGCTCAGATGGTCGCGGTAATGCCAGAATAGCGTTACAAACTATACGAAAATTGCTCAAAGCCCGACAGTCTGAGCACCAACATATGGTACATAAACCAGGGTTGACCTTAGCTTTGTGTAAACCTAAATAGCCTATTAAAATAGGTTATGTTTAAACCTTTTTACCCGATAACGGCGCAGGGTACCACTGAGGACTAGAAAACTTTTGGCAAAATTTTGTCAAAAGTTTCATTCGATAACGGCGCAGGGGGTGCAGCTACAATTAAGGTTTCGATCAGTTTTTTAGGTTTATTTTGGTTTATTAGTTAAGCCGAGTTTAAAGTGGCACTACCGGAAAACGGAGAAACTGGAAAACGGAGAAACAGNGCAATTTATAACTTTAAAATGGTACAAATGCCCAAATTTTAGCAAAAATCACGGATGTCACGTCACGCCAAAGTGTCCCAGGGCGCCCCCGATAAAAAAATGTATTATTTTCTTGCTATCATTGATACTACAGCATCATGGAGCAACACGAGCATGCACTTATAATATGCATATTGTTTCCTTTGATGCCTTAATTGTCACCTGAAAGTAAAAAAAAGTGCAAAATGAGAGAAAAAATCGGCCAAAATCGACAAAAATCGACTTTTTTTGTATAAATTTTTACTTTTTTAAATTTCTATTATATGTTTCCTATGGAGTCGACTGTGCGCTTTACGCTGATATAGATTAAAATCGATAACTTAAGGATCGGCGCCGTAGGAGCTCGGCGGAAATCAGCAGAATGGTCTTTTTTAACACGCCGTGGGGGGTACATGTGTCGATGAATTATTTTAATTTGTGTTTTATATTGTTTGTCTAACGTGTCTTAATGGACTTGCCAAGTTTCAAATTAATTGGTGGCATATTCAAAAAGAAAATGACATAATCGTAATGTCTTAATTCTTGACCAAGTAGGGTCATGCCTATCCTTAATTTAAAACGTCGTGACCAAGGGTTAATTATAAAAACATAATTACTATGGTCTTATTCGATCCGTCAAAATATTTTAATGGTTTTAGTTAATGACTTAAATGCAAATAAATTGTAAAACCCAGATTTTACAAGATGAAACCTTCTAAAATAAGAAAAAAAAATCAATTTCAACCTCTATATTTTCCATCATACCACGAACGGATAAGGCTAAACACGTTAATTTAAGGATTAAAATATTGGATAAAGCCGAAAATTTGCTTAAATAAGACGGACTCTTCATAGGGAACAGACTAACAAAACGTTTTGCAATCGAACTTTCATGTAATAACACGTTTTATTGCATTTTTTTTTCTTTCAGAATTCAACAGAAATTTTAAAATTGAAAATCGTTAGCTTTATAGAATTTACATTTTGGAATACGCTTATTAGAATAAATCGCCCTAAAGACTTCCGATTAGCGGTTTATTGCTGGGATTGAGGACCTATTCGGTTCATTTTGGGGAACAGAAAATTACCAGTAAGCGTAATTCCACGTTCTTTAAATTAAAGACTTTAATGGCGCCTTTTTAAATAACACAGTAAAATTGGACGAGCGTATATAATAAACAAAAATAGGTAAAAATCCTGTAAGAATAAAATGTTTTTTTCATTCCTGTAAATATGAACTATACTAAATATAAATATATAAGGTTGCCAAATGAGGGGCGCTTTCCTATTTTGAAAACCCGACCCTTATTTGGCGAACCAAAGATTATATGACCCTTATTTGGCAAAACGACCATTATTTGGCAGGTCTTTTGTTATATGTTAGCAATTAATTCAACAACAACAAAAATATGAAATACACAAGGTGCGCAGTTATCTTGCGAACTTGGTCCTTGAAAAGTCGCAAGATAAGCGTTTTTTCGCAAGATAATTGCTCAGTGCATAGCATACAACTATCATAAATCCTGAAAAAAAAAATTCTGAAAAGTCGCAAGATAAGCGGACCAGCGGCGATTTTCGCAAGATAACTGCGCACCCTGTGTATACTAACAGGGCTATTTTTTTAAAAATATACTATAATTTTTGATCAAAACGGTTGATGATTGGTTTAATTATTATTTTCAATTAAAAAACATCCCGTCTATGAAGTTCTCGCCCTTGAGGAAATGATAAGAGCTTATCTTCAACAACTGAAAGTTTACGAAAAACGTGAATCTTATTTGGAGTCCCATTTTGGACACTTTTCTTCGAATATTTAATATCCATTTCAGCAATTTCGAACTTACGACTAAAAAGAACATTTGAACCAAACTAACTTTGCTTTCTAAGATTGCGTTTTGCAACAGTTGAAAAACATTTTAAAAATCAAATCTCTTAAGTTAAAAATTATCCGCTTTTTAGAAAACGTACACGAAAAAGCGGGTTATAAAAATGTACGTACTTTTTACATGAAGTCGAGTTTGAGTGGAATTCGATTCATCTTTACTTGTAATCCGAGTTTGACTTTATCAGACTTAAGGGGGAGAGCACTTTAATGAAAAAAAAATTACATCATTTTCGGCTTGGTTTATCTTATCGAAAATTCATATAACTTCGAATTCCATTTTTTTTGTCTGTTTTGTTTATCGATTTTAAGTTAACCCTCCAAAACGAGGAAAAATATGTTTAACCGTGTGTACAAGGCCTTACATGTAGTGCTTTACTATTCGTGAATTTCATGTCGATAACATTATCTGACTTGTGAACTACTTTTACATTCGGTAGCCTGAAATAAATCAGTTGCAGTAAACCTCGTTGTTTACATTTTTTTTGTCGCTAGAAATTGTTTTTCAATGCGTTTAACAAGTGTTTCGGTACTTGCTGACCGATTAGCATGCTTTTTTGGTGGTTTGACGTAGTTATATATATTTTATCGTGTAGGTTTTTTACTATGTCTATTTTTATATGACCATATGTGACCTTATTTTCCTCCTCATATCATTATGTTAGCTTTAAGCTACTAATAGAATAATTTGCATTTCTCAACTATACTCGAAATTTGCCGGTGCGGCAGTTATTTACGTAATTTTCCATGGGCAAATTTAACGTAAAATAAAATATTTTTTTTTTGCGAACTTATAACATTCCCTACCCTGTACCGTTAATTTTTTGACCATTAAAATCAATAATTAAATTCCGTGTTTCTCATCACGAAGAAAAAAATCACTCATCGGGAAACAAACGAAATACAGTAGTTTTTGCGAAAACATGACGAACAAAATAATAGCAGATAATTTACCCAAGTCGTATGACACCATTTTGAAACCTAGGTCAACCTTTTTTAATTGCATTCGTCGCGTTGATCAGTTTTGTCAGATTCGTTAAAAAAANNNAAAAAAACTATCTTGGTAATAACCGTTCAGCATCGGCAATGTACTCCAACAGCTTACGAGGTTAACCTTTTCGTGATCATGTAATTATGTTGAATGTCCATCCCATTTAACCATCGAGTGTCACATGAATGGTATTTTACTTCGTCTGTGTAGCAATTTTCTCTGATCTCTTAAAATGATAATTCAGAGGATTAAGGTGAACCACGAACATTTTTTTTAGAAAAGGGCGACATTTTTCAGCCCGCTTGAAGTTGAGAGTTAATTGTGTAAACTGAAGAATTTTTGACAAAAATGATTTTTTGGTCTTGTTCTTCGTTTGTTAGTTATTTTTCGCTTTTGTTTTTTTTAAACAAATTTCTAAAAAATAAAAAAAATAATTAACGTGGTAGTTGAAATGATATAACTTACTAAGTACTAAGTATGTATATCTTATCGACATCGGGTCTCCCGTGATAGTTGCCACTAGCCAAACAAATGAAACATAAGGGGGCACCCGGTGTACTTCAGGTGTATACTTAGATTCTATAATACTACATGTATGTCAATGAAATGATGTTGGTAATTTTGGCTACGGATTATATCTGCTTCTACTCAGCGTTTTACATCAAATTCCGCCATCTTTTTTCCCGCACTTTCTAGATGGCGATATTCGAGTTTTAGACGCACGGAAAAAACTCTAGTTTGGCTATCTAGAAAATACAAAAGAAAAAACGGCGGAAATTCATTCAAAACGCTGAGTAGTAATTATAAATATAGTTAGTAACGAGTAGTAAACTAAATATAAAAATTAGAGTTTTATTTTTTGTTCACGTTTAGGAATTCAAGTTTTATTAACCTATAAAGTTCTGAAAAGCTCAGTTTTATAAAGAAACTAAACTGATAAAATAACCCCCTTTAGTGTAATTGGTTAATATTGTATCTACGTTATCATTAATAACAGTTTACAAGAGAGTGGAGCCAACTCTGAATTTAGCAAATGACCCGTCAATTTAGAGTTGCTAACTGGAAAATAATTTTATGGTAACAGAGCGTTAAATAGAACGGGATTGTTTCGTTTTTTTTCAAACTGATTTTACTTCGGACTATACATTGTCCTATTATTTGAGTGTTTGGTTAAGATATTTTTCAAATGTTAGACCATAACTTATGACCCATAACCACGAATTTTATTTTTTTTAAATTTGAGAAAAACCTAATTGTTTATATGTTAAAACATATGAACTTTTGTTTGAGCAAAAATGTAAAAAAAAACTTAATGATCTTAACTTAACTCTCAGGGGGAAGGAGTTTCTGGGAACCCGTAGGGGGAAAATGTGTGTATATAAACACGCACTTAAAAAATCACAATAATTCGCAATAATTCAAAAAACTGGTAAAACCAAGTTCTAGAGCTCGTCAAACTACGTCGATCTGATTGTTCAGAAATTGATTTGGGCCACCAGGGTCCACTAGAGAGCTCTTTGAAATCTCCAACTTATGCAAAAAAATACCATCAATGTAATTTTTTCAAAAGTTGAGGGGGGGGGGTTAGCAATACTGGTTTTGACCTACGGCCCGTAGGCTACGGGGCCTCCATATGCCTTAAATCGACGAAAAACAAGTCGTGCGTTTATATACTCGCACTTTCCCCTGGGAGTTAAGGCGAAAATTATAATCCACTATAATCCACTATTTTCATTTTTCAAATTTTTTTTTTCAGGAAATTTAATGAGACCCCTCTATCGGCGATTATGGATATTTCATCGTTTTCTTATAAATTTTGGTATTTTAGAGCGATTCGTGCAAATTTGCACGAAATTGCCCCTGGGAATTAAATTCACGTCGAATAGCCCGATTACTTTTTTTTTCGGAAAATTAGTGGTTATGTTTTATTTTTCTTTCCCTAATACTGTATTAGTAATACAAAAATCCTTAAACATTGAGAGTTTAATACTAGAGAAGTGTCGTTAAAAATCGAATGTTCTCCATGATCATGTTTCTTTCATGATAACTTCTGAAAAAGACCGTTCAGCAATGGATTAAGGAGTGTAACTTTAGCATTATGTGGTCATAGAAGTCTGTGGGACCGCGATTTGTGGTCTACTTAATCCGAATGACACAAATAACAAATTTCCCCACATAAAACATGTCCTAAAACCTAGACTAAAAAATTCCACCAAAAATTCACGAAAAAGTTGATTATTCACCACTTATAATCCAATACGTTAGAGATCTAACCCAGCTCGCATTTTTGGTCAATCCGCTAACGTGCTACGCCATCATCCGACCAAAAATAGACCATACAAATGAAATTGTGAAGAAGGATGAAACGTTTCTAATTGAGTTTAAGACAGATTGTACAATTATATAACAATATTTATAATAACCATACAGTACAAACTGTACGCGTTAAGCAAGCAATTTTTCTCATACCGGAAAATACCACCCCCCCCCCAAAAAAAAAATGGAAGTCTCCCGTGAAATGGAAGTCACTAACTTGCAGTCTAAAGTAATCCAACTATGTGTTCAATCGTTTTTTTTAGTTATTGAAGGTCGACGCGAGTTAATCAGAAGGTAAACGCTTTCAAATGTAAATAGCCCCCACGTTTTCCGTCGAATTAGTTATGTTGCCGTGTGGTGATTTGGGAAATTCTTCAGCACCCCAACGGCGCGGCAGGCTAATTTTCAGGGTTAGAAATATACACCTTTTTGACAAGAATTCATCATGATCTGATTGGCATTTTTTTTTGTCGACCGACTTATTTGGTTCACAGACAAACAACTGCCCATCTCTAGACGGCAAAATCAATAAACAACTCGACTTATTTCGTTTAACCTTTTCTTTCCGCTCTCCGTCTCGGTATAGTTGAGCACATTTTGGGGGTGGAACACGTTGCAGTTTTTTGCCTATTGATAAAATGGTGTACATTAACTGTCACCCTTTGACAATTAATTGTTTTTTTTTGTTTCCAAGGTATTTACTCTTTTTTAGTTTTGTTTAACATTTTTAACGTTTATAAAACGGAATCAAGGTCAAAAATGATATAAAAATTTTGGCACCTTGCTTGTTTCGGTCTGGGGTACCCCAAGCATCAGGAAATTTTTAACGGAATAATTAAATACTGACATTGAAAAAAATCGAAAAAATTGCTAAAAAAATCTCAAGTTGTTGAAAATACAGGGGCAATTTTAAAACATTAAGGACGGGTATGGGCCATATAGTATATGGCATATACCGTATGGCTTTCTGTTTACAAAATAATCTAAAAATCAGCAAAGTGAAAATTAGACATACTTGGTGTCGTTAAATTAGCTAATTATGGTTTGATAAGCACAATAAAGTCCTTTCAAGTTCATTTGGGAAATAAATCTAGAAAATTTAGACGTTTGAAAATTTCGATCAAATACGATAATGAAAAAAATAAGCGAACTATTTATCAAATTAAAGTATTATGAAACAACTTGTTTCTTTATTATTTCTTTATTATAGTAGTCTATAATGTCCAAATTTCTAGTAAAACATGTTTGATTGCTAAATTCTGCTAAATAGTATCACAGGAGACACTTTTCACTCACTATTATGCGTTTTTTTGAGGTTATTTTTTCATACCGTATTTTTATTTTTTGAGCAGTTTTGGTGTTATCTATTTTATTTTCGTTTTATTAGTTGCTCTGAAACCAGGCGCACAAAACTGTTTCGGCAATTTTTGATATCTGTTTTCATTCATTAATTTTCAAGGTCATGAATGTCGCGCATTTGCTCATTTTTTTCGTTTTTCTTGAATATTTTTTTCATCAGACATTCTTTCAAAAATCGAAGAAAACAGTTTTGTGCGCCTTGTTAAGGCAAACCTTTTACATAAAATAAAAACTCAATATCATCAAAATTGTAAAAGTTTATCCAATATCCGATTTGATTTTGGGCCAAGTTGACGGCCATGTGGGTGGTCCGTGGTAATAATTAGAGACAAATCAAANCGAGAGTATTTTACAAAAAAGTACATAAAAATTGATCGTGTAAAACGTCCGTTATGAACACTTTTCCGACACGTTATGTTTGTACACAACAGGCCATACCCGTCCTTAAAAATTTTTGAGTCGAAATACGCCAAATAGAGTATATTTTATTTTGATAACTGAAATTCTGGTGTCTAGCTAGAATATTTAAAGATTTGTTTATCAAATGTGAACAAAATTGTAAAATATTTGTAGCCGTTAATTAGGCTTTGGGTGTGCTTCTGGGAATAATTATCGCGACAAATTTCTCAAAGGTAAATGATTTAGTTCTCACTGACGTGTAATAAAACGATCTGGCTGGAGCCCTCCGGAATCAAATTAAGCCGGAAGCTCGTGAATAGCGCGTGCTTGTCAAGAGTTGAGTGAAAAGACGCTTCGACATGACTTAGAATTATATGTACTTGGAACGTCAGATTATGTCCTAGTCGTGTTTTGGGCAAAACATTTTTTGATCATTAAGTTTGAATTATATCATATAAATGTGTGACAATTAACAGTAACTGAGTAGTACGAGACTATAAACAAATTAAAAGAACAGTCACATACCGTACAATGCGTTATTTTTATATCTCTCTAAAATGTTGCTCCGTTGAACTTACCTTCAAATTGGCGCGCTTATTGGACGCTGATATAAATTGCGGCCGTTGATTGGTTGAATCAACCCACGGTTCTCGCGCGAGAACATTAGTCAGATATAAAAATTACTCATGGTATGTGACATACGCTAGACACTGTGTAACCCTAAAGCTCTAAAATTTCAGATATCCCAAATACCTGTATGCCAAGCTAATATAATTGAAAATATTGTTTTGCACAATTATGTAATATAAGATATGGTCTTTATAAAAACTTGAAAATAACCATTATTGGTAATTTTACAAACACTCCTGCTGATAAAAATTGTAAAATTAAACAAATATGCGTACACTACAACTACAGTCCCGGATCCCTTATGCGCCGCCATGAGGGCTCCAAAAAGGCGGCTCATAAGGGACACATTTTCCTTTTTGACCAACAAAATTCATATTTTCCAATTTTATTTGTTATTTTGCTTGTAAATGAGTTTTTAGTCATTGCAGATTTAATCGGTAAAAAAATCAGTTATGGACGACTGTCTAAAAATCCAAATGAATACAAACTGAAAAACTGCGGCCCATAAAGGGCACATATTCAAATCGAAACAATCGTGGCCTATAAAGGAGCCCCGGCCCATAAAGGAGGGCCTATAAGGGATTAGGGACTGTATTTAATACCCGTAAAAAACTTTTGAATTTTACTATCCTTCGAAAGCCTTTTTTGGATTCCACGTTAGTATACCTTATAGTACTTATTTTGACAAACCCGGGATTTGAATCCCCCAGCAGACTTTTTTTACACTTCCAACCTTATTATTTTAAGCCTTTTATCAAATGAACCTTACTTTAATACAAACAGAACGTTGAACCGCGAATAGAAATTCCTACAGGGCCTTAACGCCAGCTGAGGCTACACGTTTGTTTAGAGTTTAATGGGCCAACGAGTACGAGTCAAAAAAAAAACTGACTTAACTCTGACAAGCTCGACAAGGACGAAAATTGAATTAATTCATCGTACTTATTATTTGAGCCATTTAACTGCCTTGGAAAATCTCATCAATGATTAGTTTATCTCATCAATGTAATTAGTTTATCTAACCAATATGAGTTACACTACACACCGCCCTAAAGTGTACATGTTTAGTGTAATTACTAAGTACTATCAATGGACAAAACTACTACATTTGATGAAATTTGTCAAGAGTACATGAAACAACGCTTTTAAATTGAAAACATAAAATTGATTTTGCTAGAAGGACTAAATTGTAACCTCTTAATTTTACGGGGATGATCGTTTAACCCTAGGGTGTGGATGTGCTCTTGTGAAAACAACTACTGAAAACACACATGAAAATAATAGAAAACAGATAAAACACATAACTGAAACAGTGAGGAATTTATATATGTTAAAAGATACTGTCATTTTTGTCTAAGTTAATTCAGGTGTTGCTATTACATGAAAGGTATCACAACAAGACGAATACTAATCTTGATATGGTTTGTATTTTTTTCTTGTCGTCGTTTTTTCGTCTGTTTAGGACAGCCTTATCGCTGTGTTCACAGGAGACGGTCAATAACTTATTGTCAATAAGGCGTTAAAAACGAACAGCGAATATTCCTCTGAATTTGTGGTTTATTTTTAAATATCTCGACCCAGTTTGGCCCTATTGAACTTGACGCGTAGGGCACTATTCGTTTATTATTGTGTTTTTTGTGAGAGGGGGGACATATAATTTTTAAAGTTATTTCAGAGCTAAACATTTATTGCACATATATATGTGTGGCATAAAAATCAACGTTGAAGTANTACGGAACTTAACAAAACATTTGGGGGAAAAAGGTGTTAAGTTCCGGGCATTTTGTTAAGTTCGAGGCATTTTGTTAAGTTTAGGTCGCAGTGCGTAGGCGGAAATGCAAAAAAACGTTTGGAAAACTGTTAAGTTTAAGGCATTTAGGGTTTTTTTTTCAGAACAGCCAAAACTGTTAAGTTCCAGGCATTTAGGCTTTTTTTCTAGATTTAGCTTGAATTTCAGAGAAAAAACTGGATTATTTCCACTATATGTAGCTACATCTCCTATGAATGATTTAATAATTCATCATGAAAGATAAAAAAATAAAAAAATGATACAAAAAAAATATGACAAATGAGAAAAAAAAATCGAGATTATAAAACTTGTGGAACAAACGTCCGAAAAATTCTGTCGAAAATTGGCGGAAAATATTTCCTTCAAAATTGGTAAGGTTATACACCACATGGCTACGGAACTCAACAAAATATTTGGAGAAAGAAGGTGTTAAGTTCCGGGCATTTTGTTAAGTTCGAGGCATTTTGTTAAGTTTTGGTCACAGTGCGTAGGCGGAAAAGTTGACTCGAAATGACTGTTAAGTTCCAGGCATTTTGTTAAGTTCGAGGCATTTTGTTAAGTTTAGGGGCGTTAAGTTCCGTAGCCAGGCGGTGTAGTTTAAAAGGACACGAAACCACATACAGAATGTTGTTAAGACTCTAAGAATCGCTAACGTCAAGAACATCGGTGATTGGTTGTGAGGGAGAACAGCTCAGGAAACAGGCCAATAAGAACGCGTTGCGGTATAGAATAGAATAGGGCGTAATATCATCGTTATTTATTTACCTAAATAAGTTTCTTCACTAGAAAAAATAACAATTACAGTCCATGATTTAAAAAAAAAACACTTTAATACAGGATTTTTGTTATTTTTGAATCCACAAAATCCCGATTGGGTAATTAACGATTCTTTCTGGTCAATAAAGTATAAAAATATAGACAATAATCATAGGCCGCGATCTGCTTTAACTCTTTATTATAATCATTGTAAAAAGGCAAATCCTGCCCGGGCAACGGCCCGGCGGAGACTGATTTGAAAGTAAGAAAGTCTTCCTGATGTGCTCACCGGAGCATGAAAGTGATAAGCNGACATAAAAAGGATTATTTCACAGTAGGTAACGATTGTGAGAACACAATTAAAAATCAACAAGACGGTACTCGAGTCAAAAGTTACCGCTTATTTTTATCGTTACATCAATAATTACGATTTACGATTAGTTCATTAGATAGAAAAACTACATACTGATAGTTAGTGAAAACGCGATAGTCTAAAATGCCGTTTTGAAACACGTTTGAATTTTATTAAGAAAAACGAAATGAATTTCATGGGCGTCAGCTGGTTGTTCCCTTCTTGAAATTCATTAAACACTCTTTTACAGTTGTTCCGGCCATAAACTGACAAGTAGGTCACAAATTGTCATTTTTTGGCACTCAGAAGCATTCCGGTCATGACATGACAAGTGAGTTTGTCGAAAGCTATTTTTTTTGATAAAATTTATTTGTCCCAATACAGGGCAGCACAGCTTAAAAATACACATAAGAAAGAGGCCTATAAACAGCTAAGTTAACTATTGCAATTCTACTTAGTGTTATATTTTGACAGTGGCCTAGCATCCTATGTTGAAATAACCAACCTCAACTGACGATTATTATATATAATTTTTACAGTTTACCGGTTGGCACTACAAATTTAACTAAAAGCAAATTGTACATAATTTCTAAAAAAAAGTTTTACCAAATAAGTGACTCTCACCCCACTTATCTGATATAAATAAATAAATAATAAATAAATACAAAGAATAAATACAAGGCATGCATTAAATAAATCGTTACATTTCTTTCACTATAATATTTTAGTTAACGAATTAATTGATTGAAATTAAGCGCATGCCTTCATATTTTCAGTTGAAAAATGTGCACCATATGTTCCAGCTGATCGACTCTTTCAAGAATCGTTTTATACCCTTTTAACCCGTGTTATACCGGTTCAATACATTGTTACAATTTATGGGTTTCATGTAATGACCATGACAAAATTGACTTCTTTGTAGGATGTCATTTTTTTATGAATATTTAAGAGATGAAAAAACGTTTCATGACAAAACCCCGGCCCAAAAAAGTAAGTTTAGGTTGAACATGGTGATGTACATTTAGATGACGCGACTTAGCGTGGTTATATTTGTTGTGAAATCAATCTATGCACAATGCCCCTGACCTAGTAAAGTCCATATTGAGTATATAATTCAAGATCTCTATAAAAGCGACAGTTTCATGTCTTTACTCAAGTCTATGAACATGAGTCCTTATTTTACCCACTACAAAAATTGTTGAAACGATTACTCCGTATTATAAAAATCCCAAGAATACTGTAAATAGTATTATTGTAAAAAGAACTTGCCCTTATACCGTAATAAAACAAAAATGACTTGACGTTTTTCACTAGCCTAATTTGAAAAAAATAAAATTATGTTTCGTCTACCAGTGAACATCGGGAATTTACGCCGAATATACTGAATTGAATCCGAAAATTGTTTAGCCAATGCTTTCATACCAAATCATTACAATTAATACCTATGTTATAACTGTTTTTTTCTTACCATGACACGCAAATAAAGGGCTCGAAATAAGGTACACATTTTTGTCAAAAAATGTAATTAACAAATTTCTAGCATTTCATATGTTGGCGCTAGAGCGCAATTCCTCTTTTCCCACCAGTTCATGATTTTGCGACCAGAACTCGACAACCCAATGAGTTGCGAGAATCCATCCTAGTAATGGTATAATTTTATCCAACGGCCAGTTTCTTAACTCGTCAATTATTGAGGGAAAATATTTTATTTTTTCAAATTTTATTTTAATTGACAAAAAAAATACAAGTTAACATATTTTACTCAACACAAAGTGACAATTCCATTGATTTTATCATAGGATTTGTTAACCAAAATGCTTATGTGGCGTAATAGATATAAACCACAAAAATTTACTGACGATGCGTTAATGGAAGCCGTCGAAATTTGGAAGATATGTTTTTAACCCGCACGAGAAGGATTGACTTGAGTCTCAACATATATATTTTTGTGATAGTGTTAACACAAAAATGACCGTTAACATACGGTACCATTTTTGTTATCAAACTTTGCGGATATCGATAAGCCGATCGCCCAATGACGTTGTGAACGAAAAGCCGTTAACGCACAATGTTAAGTCGCCTCAAATGTTATTTTTAAGCCAATCAAAACATCAAAACTTAAGTACCATTTTTTTTTTGCTAATTAACTCGATAAATTTGCAGGATCATTCATTTGTTAAACGCAACATTAGCAGAATATTTTTTCTACAGACAGTGGCGTTATTTTGGCCAAAATACATGTGATGCAATAATAATTGACTAAAGTCTGTTAAGTTAACAGTGTTAACCAAGTATTTAGGATACCTTTATAATTTAAATGAAATTGTTAACAATTGGCGGTATTGTCCGAAAAACGCTTTCTCCCTGAACCCGCCGTGCCCAAGTAAACAACCGTATTAATTGTATATTAGTGGATATGTATTAAGAAAGTGTAATAAAATCACTGTTATTGTATAAAACAAACCACTCGGCTATTAGCTTTCAGTTTAGCCCTAAGGAGTTAATCATCCTAGGCCAAACGACTTTTTTAAAGATAAAAACGAAAACGGATTCCTTTTTGAAAATTAGTAACTAATTAGGCCTGCTTGGACATGACTTTTTTTCAAACGACCGTTTTAATCACTATCTATTGATATATGCCAAGTGAGCTTCCGCAAACGGAAAATCAACGCAAATGACTAAACTTTTTTTGAACCAGTATTTGAGAATGTGTGCAAGATTTTATTTTTTTATATGATGTTGGCTAGCATCAAAAGTTCTAAATTTCGTGAAAAAAATACTTAATGTAAGTTGTGGCGGCTATTCAATTTCTCGCTTAGGGGTCGAAAGGCCATTTTTACGGGTCATAGACTATGACTCATAGTGAGTAAGACTTACTCAGTAAGTGGCCCGAATGGTCAATTTTAAGATCTTTTTATTAACAAATACTGTTAACTTGTATGGCGTTTAATATCAACATAAAGATGCCTTTTATGAATTAAAATTATTGTTGGGGTGAGTGACTCACCGTGAGTCCCACGCAATAATTTATATTTTCATTATGAAAATGTAATTATAAACAACATCATTATGATACACGCTCAGTATCTCAAACTTCAAAATTAAGGGCACAATTAAGTCCGGAATTATGGGCTGTGGTGTGTTCGGAGTCCGAACCCCGTAGGTTTTGGAATAAAAATGTATCGAACCCCAAAAATAAAATACAAATCTTTTAATCCGATTTCTTATTTTTTTTTTGCAAGCGGTGTACTTTCGGGGTAAATATCGTAAGGAAGTCGAAGTGATTGCTTTAATTCGTACGAAAATATTGTTAGCAATATCATGCCTATAATTAATCGCCAGTAATTAATTTACCACAGTGTTCAAATTATTGTTTAATCTTTTGTCTAAACGTCCAAAAACAACTTACAAATTATGAAACGCGGCTTTCTTTTGGCATCATTTTTTTTCTAAGTCTGAATTTTTAAGGTCTGTTAAATCACAATTTTAAGCCCAATATCATTTCCTTGCCACTTAATATTTATCGGTAATCAAATTAACTGAATAATTAGCATTTAGGTAATATTTCGTTAGAATGGTTGCAAAAGAAAACGCCTACTAGGGATTTAGAGGTCTGCTCTGAAAGTTATAAGTTTTTTTTTTAATATAAAATATAAACACAGGCAAGTAGTTCAAGGCTTTGCAAGGTGTATTTAACGATCTACCGTAAATTATTTTAACTAGGTGTTTAGCTGCTACAGCAGTGATTCTTGATCTTGGGGATAAAATACTGTATTTGAATTACATTTCGAAGTGATAAAATAACTAAAAGTTGTTACTATGAAAATTTCATCAAAAATACTTTTTAGACTCTCTTAACTTCTTCAAAACCTGAAGGATATTTTTATAACGTTAATTCACAGATATAATGAAAATTCTGGAGTTAAAATTTTAATTTCGTTAGTCGACTGTTCAAAAAATGAACAAAAATCACATTTTTGAAAAACCCTTCTACAGAGCGTATAGCATACATTTCCGCTGTGCTAAGCACGTATCATACGTGACGTATGTTTTACCTAATTTCTAGATGTTCGTAGAAAAGAGCAATTTTCCTTTTTGTATAGTGGGGTATTGATAAAGAGGGGAGAAAAGAGGGTGCCCTTCTAGTAAAAAAAGGAAAATTGCTCTTTTCTACGAACATCTAGAAATTAGGTAAAACATACGTGCTTAGCACAGCGGAAATTGATGCTATACGCTCTGTAGCGCCACAGCTGTATACACCCCATGAAGGGTTATCTGGCCACTTTCGCCTTTCAAAACCGGTCCGATAAAACCTCAGGTGGTCGGATAAACCCCCAGGGCGTAGGCGGATGAGCTAGGAAAATGTGCAAAAAGGGTGGCCGTATAAGCGAACGAACGATCTAGATATACTCATGTAGCTCATTTTTTGCCCTTTTATAACGTCAACTTCACTGTGACTGAAAACATTAGTTTAACAGATCATACTGCGGGTTTGACCGTTTCTTAATTAGAACCACATAATACTGTCTATAAACCACTGCATTAGAATTTCCATTCTAGGCGAATTTTTTTTCGTGAAAAAGTGGCCGGATAAGCGCAAGATCGGGTAAAGTGACCTGATTAAAGTATTTTTCTTCTTTTTCTACTATCATCAACTAGTTAGTAAATAGTAGGTAATAATTTTGGCATATTTAAAAAAAATAAAAGGCACATACGAAAATTTAAACAAAATTCAAATGGATTTATTTGACAGCCTATCACTGACAGGTCGTTTTTAGCGCATTTGTTCGTTTCATCTGAGCAAATAAAAAACCGCGTATCGAAACAGAAAACAATCAAATGATTCAGATTAGCTTGATATGCTGTGAAAAAATATTAAATTCATTTCGCTTCCAAAATATAAAATCAATGCTCGGGGCTTGTAGACGCCGTTATTAAGGTATTAAAAGTTAATATTTTTTATACAGTTGTGGCCGAAGTTAGGGTCTTCAGCCGAATCAGCTTAATAAATAAGTACTAAATAGAGAACGGAATATCTAAAAGGTTGATGGCTTATCTGATCACTAATTTTCACAGTGCACAATTATAAATACGGTATTTAAAATACTGTTTCGGCAAAAAGAAATGAGAAAATTTTGATTTGTTTATTATACACCACCTGAGGGATTATCTTATCATTAGTTATCTCACCGAAGTTTGGTTATCTTACCGCTTTTTAAGCGTTTATAAACGTGAGATAACCCCTCAGGTGGTTATTTAAAAATCAGAGTCACTGAGGATATCTGAAAAATCAATGTCCGTTATTTTAGGTTACATTAGGGTTTTCCTCCCACATTTATAGAAGTTATCGTGTATTCTTTTTTGTTTCCAATTTACCAACTTTTATCAGTATACTATATACACAGGGTGCGCCGTTATGTTTCACAAAAACATTCGAAAAATAGTGAAACATAATGGCCCGATCGGGAAAAAGTGAAACATAACGGCGTAGGGCTTAACATATAAAGAGAAAATATTAAAATATTAAATATTAAGAGAAAATATTTTTTCAAAAAAGTGAAACATAACAGCACGCTCGGGAAAAAGTGAAACAAAATGGGATGAAACATAACGGCGCACCCTGTGTACTGTATATGGTATTGTGATTAACTGTAACCATATGCGGGCCGCTTGCCGGTTAAGAATGCAATTACGATATCAGAGTCTTAATTCAGATAAATTTTCAAATGTTGAACATTCTTTTATAACTTTACTTTTATCGTCAACGATTATGCAAACAATCGCCATATTAAGTTTTCTTTAGGGAAAGATGAGCGTATCGGTGGAGAAATCCGGAAGTAAAGTTAAAATCCCGCCAGATGATTCAATAAAACCGGAAAGATCGAAACGGCGACATGAACGAAAGCGAAGCTCGAAATCCTCCAGCGCGGCAAAATATCGCAGCGAGAGTAAAACGGAAAAATCGCAACACAAGCCGAAACGTGAGCTGAGCGCCAAGGAGAAAAATCGAAAGCGCGTCGAAGAGCAGCGTGCCATGCGCGAACGGCGCCACATTTCCGAGAAGGTGAAACGAGCGGGAAGTCTCCGCCAATCCGATCAAATTAATGAGAGGGGCACGTCCGGTCAGATAAGGTAAAATACATGTATAATAATAAAAATATACCAAATATGGATATACATAAGCATGCCGCTTGGGATTTTGAGCTCAGTTTCGAAGCTTTAACCTTCAAACACATCGGTCGGAATTTTTTCCGACCGAACATATAAGACGTATTTTCGGGGTATTTTCATCTACTAAATGTAACGGCAGTGAAAACCAACATAGAGTAATCGATTTCAAAGTCGGACCATTCAGGACCATCGAATTGCTCATGATGAAAAATTACGTAGGTTAGAACACTACGAATGATCGGTCGGAAAAAATTCCGTTCACGGAACTCTTGTAAATATGTGTTCAAAGGTTAATCAGTATTACTGTCAGTAATTTAAAATTACTGACTGTCACATACATATCAGATTTTGCTCTACAGAAGACAATTTTATTAATAAAAACCTAATTAGTTCGACACCGCGATTTTTAGCCCTATTTAATTTTTCAGTTCGGGTTTTACCGTTTTTATAGTTAACGAGATCACGAAAACACCTTGTTAAACTTACCCGTTTTTATTACACTCCTTGCGGGTTTATCCGGCTACTTTTGGACAAAGCAACGAACGGGCAAAGTGGCCGGATAAAGGCGGCAGATATTGTTTGCAAAAGAACGGTCTAATAATATCTTTCTTAAAAACTAGTTTGGGTGAAACGGCTATTACGTTACTTATTTTAGTACTGCATAATAGATGCGCTGTAATCTTTAACCCCATACAATTTTATTTCCCTCACTCGTATCTTAGTCTTTTTTTTATAACAAAAATTTTTCATACCTTCTTTTTTGCCAGAATAAAGAAACTATATTCGATGGGAGATTTTACACAAAATTTATTTAGTATTCTAGGTAAAAAGTGAAAGCCTATAATTAATAATGTTACTGAGGATGCAGCGTTTAACGTTTTTAACGTTAAACTAACCATTTTGATCTTACCAGAAATTATGTACATTAGAGTGACGGCTGGTTGGAGGGACTTCCGGTTTGTCCATACCCATTTATTTACGTAACAAATGTGTACGTACTATGTCGTGAATTTACATAATTCCATGGTTGTGTAAATTCGTGTATCCTATTAAACGTGTTAGTATAGACTTAATCCTACTATGCCAATTATTTGTGAGTCGAATAGTTTGGAATTGGACTTTTATACATACATAATTTTTCAATTGATAGTTTGAAATGAATGTTTTATTTTGAAATCTTCAAGCGTATGTCACATATCGAATTTAGTCTTTATATGGGATATGTAACATACAGTCCCGGATCCCTTATGTGACGCTCCTTAATGGGCCCGCGCTCCCTTATGGCCCGCTTTTTTTTGGATTTGAATAAGTGCCCTTATGGGGCGCAATTTGTATTTCTTCGGATTTTTAAACAGTCGTCCATAAAAACTCGTTTTCAAGCAAAAAATAACAAATAAAAGAAGAAAATCTGAATGTTTTGGTCAAAACGGGCAATTTGTCCCATATTGGCCGCCTTTTTAGAGTCCTCATGGCGGCCTACAAGGGATCCGGAACTGTATCTTATAAACTACCTAAAAACGGAATTAAAAAAACAGATAAAAAGTACACAACATGGATTTATAGAGTAACGTAGATAATGGAGAGCGCGGAATAAATTCCGCATTGTGTCTTCAGGAAATTTTTAGCAACATGTGTACAAAGGTTTATCAGTACTTTTTCAGTCGAATAAGTTGAACGGTATAACTTATAAGTTATAACTGACGTACACATGACAAATTTATCTGTGGTCTGAAAAGGGTTCTAACAAATTTTCGATTCATAACTCAACTAATGATAGCTGCGTCGTTTTCACTCAATTATTGGTGACCCGCAGCCCCTCAATTGCGTATACATATTTTCACAAACCTTTTTCGTTACAACTCGGTTCCTAAAACGTATAACTAGCATAAACGACTATTGTTAATAGCCTGGAATTTTCATCAGATTTGTTTTAAGATTTAATTTTATAAAAATACCGAACCCTTGTTTTCGTTCCTTTAAGATAACTATCATGTGAAATACACTTTACAATCATTAGGGACGTTTGTGAGCGTTTCAAACATGGTGGATTAATATTTTTTACTGGGGTACGGCATGGTTGCAACTAACGACAAACCGCGTTTTGTCAATTTTACAACATTTTCCCGAAAATTGACCGGTTAACATATACAGAGGGCAATATTTCAGTAGATACCAGTTCAGTAGATACCATTGATAATTTTTTCTTTCTTTTTCTAGACGGGTGGCGTCTTTTGGCGACCCACCGCGACGACGAAAACGACTGAAAACTCGAGGCGAACGGTCACGAAGAGCGGCCTCAGTAGAGTCCAGTCGACAGTCGGGCCGGTCAAATGGCAAAAGTTGTCCCGATTCGGGGATTGCACTTATGGAAGAGAGTTCGCACGAAAACTCCGAAACAACCCCGAAAATTAGCCAACTTTATATACAAGAGGAGTCTGACCAGGTACTTATTTTACATGTTGGTTTACATTTAAAACTCGAGTATCACGGGTCACTGAGTGCCGCCAATTGAAGTTTATTTTTCCTATGAATATATGCATTCTAAGTATAACTGGAGATACTCACACTAACACTAAACATATAGATTAATTTGGCAAATTAACTTTTACCTTTTAAATAATGTTTGGATTTGCTCAATTGATACCAATCGAACTAGTAAAATCAAAAGATGGGCATTTTTCTACCTTTGTAAACCTATAACTTTCGAAAAATCGTTACCCCTTTATCTTATAACTTGTAAACTATAATTATAGTACATTTGTAAATTACATTTGGAAAGGTATGGTAGGATGAACAATTATTACTCACAAGTTATGACGGGCAACTCGGGACCCACATTTATCCATTTTTACCAAGAGAAGAAAAAAATAAGAATTGGACAAGTCAATTATCACGTGACACGGTGAACTTGGGCAAACAATGGACAAAAATTTTAAAAATTTCTTTTTTCGAGCTGAACAAAACTGTATTAACAGTTTTTTTTCTCGAAAAATTGACTTTTCCAATTCTTATTTTTTTCATCTCTAAGTTGTTTCAAAAAACTTTTCCAAAAAAACGGGGAAATTTCCCCTGAATATCTTTTTTTCTTGATGAATTTCCACAAAAAAATGTTTTTGTTTGTTACCTTTGTTCAGCGTAATTTAGTATGAGGATCAATCTAATCAGGATTCAGGGCTGATATCACGTTTTTCACGTTTAAAAATTGCAAAAACACGTCGTCTAGCGTAAGATTATAATCTCGTACACTACATCATAGGCAATGTATACGGTAACTTTGTAACAATTACGCATTTCTCGTGTATTTTGTGGTATTAGTTTTGAATAACACGCCCATTTTGATTTACACGCAAAATGGTCAGACGACTTTCCAGCTTTAGGTTTTGTTCATTTTTATTTATTTTTGAATTTGTTCGTTTTTTTTCCAGAACAAAACTGGATTTGTATGGCCAAAAATGCACATTATTTGCGAACCGTTCAGTTTTAGTTTTAGTTGCATCAAAAACGATTTATGATTTTCGAATCCCTAAAAATTAGTAGACGTCGAAAATTATAGAGCAACTGAGAACAAGAAGAAAAACATATAAAGAGAAACACACGTGACGATTGTCAACTTAGTTGAATAGTGCGTAGGCGTAAATGTTGCAAAACGTTAAAAAATCTTAACTTATTTAAATTTGGCCGTTTTTTTGCCAAAAGCCCCATCCAAGTTTGTTAACTTAGTTAGATGGTGTTAATGAATAAAGGGTTGTTTTTTGCTCAAGTGAAATCTTTTATACGCAATGGACTTTTTCTCAATTCAGTTACAGTCCTTGTCCCCGAAACGTCCGTCCCTGAAACGTCCAATTGTACCCGAAACTTGCAGGTTTTTTTTTATTTAGTCAATGTACCCGAAACGTCCATTTTTTGAACGTTTTTGGACATTTTTTGGACGAAACGTCCATTTTTCGGACATTTTTTGGTCGAAACGTTCATTTTTTGTCAAAAAATAAACGTGTTATGGTTGTTTTACTCGGGACGAGGACTATACTGATATCGAAAGCAATTTAAAACACCTAAATAGCACAAATATGTTATAATGAAGGTTTTTAAAGTTCAAAAATGCCCGATGTACCCGAAGCGTCGAGTTGTACCCGAAACGTCCAGGTTTTTTTAAAGAGTTTTGGCCGTTCCGGGGACGAGGACTGTAGTACGGTTATAACCCTGTAAAATCATTTGCACACATTGACGAAAATCGCTTACATAACAAACTATTGACTTGTTTAGGCTAAACTGTTTATGGCTGAAATACCGTTGGGATTAAAATGTGCCATATATTGTAAATAACCGGAAGTACCGGCGCCACTTTTTTCCTCAATTACCACAAAGTAGAAAATATGCTGTTTTTGGTTGTTTTTATCGTTGTTGTGAACTTTTTGATCAGTTATGGCAAGTTCGTCTTCCGGCTAATGCTCTTATCATCTCTTGACAATTTGCTGAAAAAATATTTTTGAAAAGTGTACTTCAGTACAACAGCTACTTCAAACATCACTTGATGATAAGCATGGTACCAGATAACCGTAAACTTTACGAAAGAAGTTTTAACGTTAAGCTTTAAAAAATTCTAATAGATTTCGTGTTTTAAATATAGGTGTTTAAGAAATTACAATGTTTTATGCATTTTCCCCCTCATGCTAGACCGCGATTGGTTTGCTTCCGGCAATCGGTTGTGTCTAGCTCGTTCATTGGCTTACGCGATATGCTTTCAAAATGCGAAACTCGCATTATGTAAGTAACTCCCAGAACTAAGAAAAGATTAGAACTTGACAGCTCGATTTTTCGAAAAATAAATAAATTTTTAAATAAGTGCCCATTTTGCCCAAGGTCAGTGTATATATGGATAATGGCGCGATAATGGGGCATTAAGGCAAAGTTTCAGGCGAAACGTCAAAAACGATATCTAGGGGATAAATCTTTAAATCACAAAAAAAACTGCATCAAATTTTCGACCGTTTGGTCTCCAGAGCTCGTATGATGTATGGAAATCTGCTAATTTATTTTCTCAGATACTTATGTACTGACCAGTTTGGACTCATTATTTTTTAACAGTTTAATTTGATTATTGTGAAAAATTGACCTGTCAAATTATTTTTCTTCTCCAGAAGGAAACCCGTGAAAATTTTCAGGGACTTTAAAATATCTCAACATACCGTCTATTCGGGAATTGGATCTTTTGATTTGATCGGTACTAATTTCCGTTTGTTGTCTCTTTTTTTGCTGAGTCTTTCCTGAGATTGGTCCCCGTCGCTGGCCAATGAGCGCGTAAATCGAGGTTAGATTCGTGCATTAAAAAAACGAAAAAAAAGTTGTGTAACCCGTGCTTATTTTTCATCCAATGGGCGTGCGAGTGTCATGTTTGTTCGTGTTGAGCGGGGGCAAAAATGCACAGAATGAAAAGCGTTAATTGGCCGAAGCATGCCCCAGGTTGGTTACAAATTAATAAAGAAGCACAATTTCGCGTGCGCTGATTGAACTACATTTATAGCGGGGCATGCCTCCGGCCAATTAACGCTTTTCATTCTGAGCATTTTTGCCCCAGCTCAACACGAACATGACAATCTACCCTCGATTTACGCGCTCATTGGCCAGCGACTGGGACCAATCTCAGGAAAGACTCAGCAAAAAAAGAGACAACAAACGGAATTTAGTACCGATCAAATCAAAAGATCCAATTCCCGAATCGACGGTACAATATTACCCTTTGAATTTTATACAGAATTCCAAATGAAGGCTATTTTAAGACCTGTTTTTAAGACCTGTTTTTCACCAAATTGAAATTATAATTTAAATTATTATTAACAACAAACTCAGCGGTAAAATTATATCATCTTATTTGGTCATGTTTGGAAGGTGTTTTTTGGAGAGTATTACATCTAAATTTTATATTCTAAAATACAGTAGACTAATTTTCAGCCTTAATTTTCGAGTAATGTTCTAAAATTTGATACGGCTAGTTGACGTACAATTATATAAATTACAAAATAAAGGTTGCCGATTCTTTCATGATGATGTTTTCAGATAATATGTTTGAATACATTGAAATTTTCTTTTTTAGAACCTGAATTTCTTGGATTGAAATTCTTGAAAAACATTTTCACCGAAACTAAGACTCGTTGTTTTATTTGGTCTCCCCTAATAAAATAAATTGAAAATATATTATTTTACCTTACTTTAATAGCTTAATTGCTAGTTAACTCCTGCCGCCACGACAGTGCCATATGACACTATTTTCATTCATTTCACTAATAGCTCGAAATCGATAAAAAAATAAACAGTTTTGACAGCGTTGATCAAGTTTTATAATATATTACATATTTTTATAGAACGAAGCTTTACCAAATATAGACCTGCTATTGGGTATTTCAAACCGATTTTCTAAAAATTAAGGCGCGCCTTCGCGTTAATTATGATTTTACGAATTTTTTGAAGGATTTCGCGTGCATCTACAGGTGCGATAACCTAACTGACGAATTTTGGTGTATTTTGAAGAAGGTATGAAAAACGGTTTGAGATACCCACCTGCTATAATACATGAAATTCACTCTTATATTTCATTGGAACTAATTCGACATTTTTCCCAATGGAATTGTAAAAAAAAAACACCAAAAATTGAGTGAAAATAAATAAAATTGGTCAATACCACAAAACTAATTTTCCCAACGATCAGAATAGTTTATCTCATCCCTTACATGGAAAATTGGATCACCCTGGAATAAAAAATTGTCTAAACACCTCAAATTCAAAATTTCCGATCCTAATTGATTATAAATATCTAATTTAACGGTCCAGACAACGCGGACAGGTTAAAGATTAACATTGAAACGTTTTAAACGAGAAGCAGACACACTTAAGCTTCAAATCGAAAGACATTTTTTTATGAAAACTAAGTACTAGAAACGGTTTTGAAGATTTACAGCTTTTCAATACAGTATTTAAATTATAAAATAAGCTTAATTCCAGTGAATAAGAAACAAAGTCAAAGTTCAACACATTTTTTGATTTTTACAACAAACCATAATCACCAAGTGAGGTGAAGTAAACAATATAACCTCATAGTTTATATATATTGGTGGCAGCTGCCCTTAGAATCAAAAAGTACGAAAATAACTATACATAAAAATAGCTGTCTATAAGTTATATTTTTAAGGTTACTATATAACTAATTATTAACTTCCATATTTACGAAATTAGAGTGTTAACTGTAAAAAATGTGCTAACCGTCATATCTGGCACCAGTTGGGGTCGAAAAAGACCCCAATTTCAAAACCAATTTCAAAACCATACTATACTATAGTACGACTATATTTCTGTAGGTTGATGATTTAGGAATTTTCCTTAAAATAACTAATACACAACTATTTTTTCTTTATAGATTTTTTAATTGAAACACAAATAAGATTGAATAAAACTTACTCAACTCGCATATCCTGACGCCTTACAAACGTCCCAGTGAAGCCGATTGTTCGAAAAATGGACCTAATTTAATTTGTTTATTGTTAACAGGGCTATTTTAACACTTTCCTAGCCGCGTTACATCTCTTAGCCACCTAATTAGAATAAATTCTTCAAAATATTTCAACTTTTGAACTAGTCGAAATCAGGAAGATACTAACAATATATAAGGTACGATTCTTAACCGGCCACATTTTCTCCGAGAAGTGCCCAGTTAACATAAAATAAGCTAGTTGATGGCACAGTGTGTAGTCGGTAGCGCTACAAAACTTTCCGTTAAAAAATTGCCCGTTAACTCTCAAGGGTCCTGAGTGGCATATGATCCGTAGGTAGACAACGGTCCAAATTTGGACCAAACGCTCTGGCGGCTACGTTAGGCCCCCCAAAACATAGCTTCGTTGTATGTTTTATACACATTGTATTGTCTCTCATAAAATTTGACTGTAGGCCCGTTGGAGCGATTTCAGCCCGGTTTACAATCATTTTTGGTCCATTTAAGGACGGGTCTATAGAGTTGTTTACAAATAAAAATCGAAAACTTAAAAACTAGATTTTAGTAAAACTTTTATTTGTTTTATGAATTTGTTCAGGTTCTACTACAATTATGAAGCACAAACAAGTTCATAATTGAGGGCGTTGATAGTTCAAATTTGGACTATAATTTGTCCCTCTGAGAGTTAAGAGCGTACCCTTCGTACTGTTATTATTATATTTATAACTATAGTAAGCTATATTTATAAGTATACGCAGTTATAGAAAATAATAGTCTAATATGAACATGGGTTTGGCCGTTTTTCAACGTACACAAACCTGATTTAATTTAATAACTAGAAAGCCTACAATTGGGTTATTTTGAGATGTTCTTCGAGCACGTTTGTTTAAACTTAAAAAGCCGTCCAATCGACGTAATTCAATTTGGTCACGGAGAATTGAATAAAAAAATGTACACTATTTTTTATAGTTTTCAAGCGAGCGCAGTCAAACCTTTGTAACCTTTGTAATATATTGAAAATTATCCTTACCCAAATTTTACACTTATTTGACCTGTTTCACTCTTGAAAATCCCCATATTTAGAGGTGGCCAAAAGGCCGCTGAAAAAATGTTCACTTGAACAAAAACTTAACGCTTGGACGGCACAGAAACAAGAATTCACATATACGCTCGAAAATTTTTGTCCAGAAAATCTGTGACCTTTTCTGGCTTTTTCAGGTTCATCTATTATTTAAAATAATGCTATCACACTCTTTTATATAACTTGTACGCTACTTGAAGACACTTTCACACTCTTGTCTAAATCAACCGAAAAAAGTCCTGTTAAGGCTACTTACTATCCTTAACAGAGCGGATGTATTCAACCACCACCGAAAAATTTTCCG
Organism: Oikopleura albicans; assembly: GCA_004367875.1. Taxonomy (NCBI): domain Eukaryota; kingdom Metazoa; phylum Chordata; class Appendicularia; order Copelata; family Oikopleuridae; genus Oikopleura; species Oikopleura albicans. The sequence goes on from SCLG01000359.1 coordinate 162,795, forward strand.
TCCTCAGAAACATCCTCTTTTGATTTGCGTTTACTAAATAATTAGGATTCGTCGGTTTTACCCCCCCCCTTTCTCCTGCACATTCACACTAAACTGTTAAGTTAGCGAAAAATTGAAGCAAAAATTACAAACCTAACCTCATGTTGGACAAACAGGGATAATCCAATGTTACACGCAAAAGTCAAGCATTAGGGATCGTTAGAGCAATTCTTTCACGGTCACTGGAGTTTGTTGCTATTTCTTAAAAATGAACTTGTTATCATAACTGTCTGACACTAGTCTAACTTTACATTATGTTTACAACTATAAGGAGTTGAACATTAAAATCAAGAGTTTAGAGGCTTAAAATAATGGCTGTCCTCATATCTTGACAATTTTTGCATCATTTTCATATGCAAATTGCTAAAATTATGTTAGGTTCGACCCGGACAGTATGTATTTTTTCTAATTTTATTTTATTTTTTTTCAATTTTTTTCTTTAAAATCATTTTTCAATCCGAGATATCTAGCTAAAACTCAGAACTGTATTTTGGTAATGTGCAAAGGTGGTCGAACAGTCGTTGGCACCGACTTAGGTTTCATAACTGGACAATTGTCCTATAGCTTGACAGATTTTAGCTCTATGAGTCATAGTCTATGACTCATAGACTATAACTTATGGGAAAGTGTCAATATATGACGACACGGAGTCGTTTTTTCTTATCCATTCTTACTTGAAAATAAGGGTGTGAACACGTTTGTTCACTCTACTTTTGGTCATAAGTCTAAATAATAGAAATGTTCAAACCCTAATCTAATCTTTTCAACATTGTTCTGAAATTGTTGCACCCATTAGTTAATTGCTATTGGCACGATCAGTTAGCAAGATTGAATAGCGACTGAGTTTAAGAGTTAGAAAGTTAAAAATGTTTAAAAAGCAATGGAGCGGCTTGTATCATTTACTTGACCCAAGTGGACGCCAAATCGCTAACTAAGGCATTTTTTTTTGAAACTCTAATGCGGGCCCTTTGGTAAACCAGCAATTCAATGTTTAACATGAATGAGCGCGAATCAATTTTCATCTTTTGAAAGGTTTAACGCGTTAAGCATCACCATGGGGCTTCTCAGGATTGCAACTCATCGATTGAAGTTCACCAAAAATATACACGTAACCACATATGTTAACATTCAAAGTCCACCAGGACCAGTTAACTCGTCCCCGTTCGCGAAAAGACGCACCCCGTCCCCGTCATATGTCTGCAATTTGCAGACAGACTTTAAACAGCTCTAAAAAAACGGTTTATTTTTTCCATCTAATTTTTTCTTCACACTTTATTAAGTTACACATTATTTTTGGTCGTTTTTGCTGTTTTTGTTTTGAAGAAAGTGTTTGTGTACTTCTAACTCACTTGATATATAGTGTGATAAATAGTGTATGCAAATATAAATTGTTTTGCAGTAAAAGATTGCGAGCAAAATAGCATAAAATATATTGAAAATGTGATCAATATTTTGGTATTATATGTCAAATCCCAAAAGTTGGCGTTTTTTTATTCTAGATTATGGGCCCTGTTTTATTTTTTTTAGAATATAAAAGGGCATTTTTTGAGCATTGGTCGGACCATTTGGTCCTAGTCGATATATGAGTTCACTTCACTGTTCAGAAAAAGGGGAAAGTTGTTTTAAAATTATTGTACTATTGAGTCCATACACTCAGTAGATGAGATTGGCCATTCCGGTCCACACTTACATAAGTTCAAAACAAAGTTGAAAGAGTACAAAAGCTGATTGGTATTTACACTAATAAATTATGTGAACCCTATTAATGGTGAAGGGTACTTTCGCGACCGTTCTTGGTTGCGAAAAAAGCCCGTTTATGAATACTTTCGCTACCTTTTGGTCGCGAAACCATATTTTGAACAACAATTCGCGACCACACATTTGGTCGCGAAAGTAATCATAAACAAGGGTTTTTCCCTACTTCCTATTAAGTGGAAAAACCAATCAGATTTTATAACCTATAGCGTATAAGTTTCACAGATATGAAAAATAAACACAAAATTAAAACACTAACCATGATGTTAGGAACATTTTTGAAGGTCAAATAATATATCTAAGATAGGCATGTTTCATATCATCGTCTGTTCTTCTTAAACACCGCCTAACTACTGCAGTTCAACGAAAAATGAAATATTCATGTCAAGCGGGTGCCTTTGGGTTATTTACCGGTAGATTAACACCCAAAGTACATTTTCATCCACGACGAATTTAACCATTAGAAGTATTCAAAACTTGATAAAGCCTCAAATTTTAGCCTTTGTACATGACATGGAAGCCAAAGCTCTTTGATCCTTAGGGTTTTATGAATTTCAACTCGTTTTAATGTCTATGCGATTATACAGGATCTTATGACCGTTAAAATGGACAAGCCTAACCAGACATTTTTTAAACTCAAGTTTATAAGAAAATATGTATTAAAGATATATAAAATCGGGTTTGGAAATATAAGAACTTAACTTGAAACCCGACTGGCAGAAGTTCTTTAAAATATTATGCGTCTGTATCCGGTCATTTAACACCAACGCAGCAAAAGTTACCCATATTCAGTTGTGGACACGAGAACGCGACACTATCACTTGCCAAAAACTGTCACGCTCTCGTGATTTTTTTCCGGAAAAGGTGCATTTTTCGTACACTTTTTTAAAAAAAATTCGAAAACTGTCACGTTCTCGTGATTTTTGTCGCGTTCTCGTGTGTCGCGTTCTCGTGTCCACAACTGTTGTTCCGAAGATATTAAGTTGTTTTCGCAAATTCATATTTAAAACTTGACTTTGATATGCTTCCGTGGAAAATGTGTAAAAATTTCCATGTTAAAAACGTGGATATCCCGTCAATATATAATAATATTTTTATACAATTTCACGGACGCTTTATGATCGAGTTGTTATTGATAACTTCATAATAATAAGATAATGAATAAAATTATTTTTCGATGAAAGACTTTTTATTCGCTATTTGAAAAGTAAGTAAAGATTTCGGGCATATTTGGTTATCAAATAAAACACTAAGAGTTAAACTACTTATAAATTTGCATATTCCGTTCAACTACGCTATATCTGTTTCCGTGTCATTGGTCCCTAATATGCCATTTGCTCGTCAAAACGGTCCTTCATTTTATTTTGGGCCAATTGTAGTGCTTTGATTGGTTTTGAATAAACCCGATAATATCGCGCTAGACAATATCGCCTCCCGCGCGTCACCTAATGACTGCGCGTCATTTCCGGCTCGTCTCCAGAACGAGTCCTCATCCCAAAGTATAACACAATAGAACCCATTTAAGGACGGGTAAATACCGTTGTGTACAAATAAAACCCGAAATTACGAAAATGCACTTTTATAGTATTTTTTATTTGTTTTATAAATTTGTTTAGGTCTGTGTGCACTTCTCGACTATCGGCAAGTTCATTGGACTAATAATTCTAGAGAAATTTAATGCTTGAAATTTGTGTTCAAAATGGAATTACAAAAAAATCACTCTCGCAATTTGTCCGTAAAAATTTAATTATATCGCTTTTTTACGTCAAATTTTTGATCAGTCATCAAGGTGACAATGATCAGTCACGTTTCTTGGTATAATTATTTACGAAACCTAAAACAGCAGGAACATTTATTCGTTTTTTGACGGCTCCAGAGCGTATTTTTATTTTTTGAGTGAACGAACTTGTATTGGTTTATCCTTTGGATATAATATACTTCGTTTCATAGCGCATCGACGTACAATTCTTTTTTATTCATATCTTTGTTTTTTCGTCGAATTTCAAGTTCACAAACATTATGAGTAGCTCATTTTTGTTGTTTTTTGAGAATTGAACAAGTATTATGCATTAATTTGAAAAAAAGGAATTGTACGTCATTTACTTTTGTCATTTAGAGTAGTTTACAAAAAATGAAGTTAATCGCGTGATAACTGCGGAAGTTATAAAAATTGAGTATGTCAAGTTCGTGGGGGTCCTCTGGAAAAAATTCTGCTCCCCAAAATAATCACACGTAAAACTCTACTTATTTCTACGTTCAAAAATAATGAATTGGATTTTGAGAAATATATTTTATAACGGTTTCCCGGAAAGAGACGATTGTAAACAACGCTACTGACCCGTCCAAAACCAATTTTGCCAAAATATAGAATTTAAAAAGTTAGTGTGGAAAAAAATTTTCAAGGTTAAAAAAACTATGACCTTCGAAAAATTATTAATATTATTAATATTGGCGCAAAATAATTAAAGGACCGATTTGACGAGAAAATAATAAAAGGGACCAATGACACGGAACCAGATATACAAATCGAACATACATGTATAATATTTACAAAATTTTGATCGAACCGATTTTACTTGTAATCTCGTTTAAGTTGTAATAAGTTAATAAGTTTCAAGAACTACCGGGTATTGGTTTGGTTTGGACCTAAAACAAGGCTAGTTTAACCGTTGTTTGATTTTTTTCATATTGTCAAAAAAACGGCGGATATTCATGTAAAACGCTGATTAATAGTGAAACGAAAAAAAAATCAATTTCAATTTTGTCGCAAACAGTTTTTTCAACGTGGTAGTTTTTCATTGCAAAATCGAATTAACAACTGTTTTAGTGTAATTGGGATTCTGGCGAGGGCGAGTCAAACCGACCAATTGTCGCCTTTAATTCGGATCCCGACGTAACGATACGATTCCGCGAGCAGTACCGAAACCTCCAAAAACCCTCCAAGCTCGTGGAAAAGTCCGACTCCAAGGCAAAGGTGGGTTTCTTAACATACACAAAAAAAGTAATTGAAGCATTTTAAGTTAGAATTTTTAACAAAGTCAATAAAAAATTATTCCAAAAAGCTGTTGAATCTTGTGAAGGACTCGGCTACGTGGACTCATTTTTTTACTTTTTCCGGGAGTAATAACGGGATTTTTCTCCGTATAAACTTAGGATGTTTCTCCGTGAATTTAGTTTTAAATGTGATGAAAAGTATTAAGTCGACTAGATTTTTGGTGTAATCCGTAAGCTCCCGAGTAATAAAAATGATGTAAGGTCCGAGTGGGATTTGGATCACAAACTTTTGAAAAAAAAAACATTTTGTCAACATAAAGTCAACAATATTTTTAACACTGAGAAAAAAACAAAATTTCCGTTAAAAGGCAGCATAACTCTTTCCGTTAAAACAATCCAAAATTGATTGCCTTTTTTGTGTTTGTTAACAAACGCACCAAAGGAACATCACCACAAGTCAGATGGCGATTTGTTTAACCCGCTCAGGCCGCTTGAGATTGCCTGCATTGACTTTAAACACGTTGAGCGGGATGCGTCTGATGCGGAGCGGCTCGATGATGCCAAGAAATTATCCTTTGCTGATAACGGTAAGGCCGTTAACCCCGAGTCTTCAACTGCTGACGACAAGGCCGCTTTGGCACAAATTGATGATTGGATAAATCAGGTTGAACAGAAACAAGCAGTACTCAGCAGCCAGAAGACCAAAGATGAGAGCAAGTCTGACGCGGGTAAGTGGACTTTACATAGGCACCGTCTGAATTGGTCCAAAATACAAACTGAAAACGTATACAAATTGTATGGATCCATTATGGATAACTCTGACAGCGTTTTACATGAATTTCCGCCGTTTTTTCTTTCGTATTTTCTAGATAGCCAAACTCGAGTTCTTTCCCAACGTGAAAAACTCGAATATGGTCGTCTAGAAAATGCGGTGGAAAATACGACGGAAATTAATGTAAAACACCGAGTAGAATTGGTCGAACTTCTGTAGTTCAATTACACCATCATAAATGAACATGAAGTTATGGGTACATGTCGCGCAAAAGAAAGTTACAGTTGTGTAAACCATATCGTAACACTTTCCCTAAAAATGATACGGTATGGAATTTTTACGCCATACTGTATGGCCCATACATGTACATTATTTATGAAACAGAAAAATCAGTTTTTTCTTCCCGCATGACAACAAGGGTGAAACCTGATGGATTTTATCGTTAATTAGTCATAAAAAATAATATGATTTAGTTAAACGAAATTCTTAAAATACGTAATCAAAATAAAAGTCTCGACCAAGCTCAAGAAATAGAAATGGTGAAAATGGACCTGTTTTTTATTCACTTATACTGTAGTATTATTTTCAGTAAATTCTCTTAGACAGCGTAGCTGCAGTTGGCCATTCATTTTCTTTAAACGCGGTTTTATGGAACCCGTCAGTCGCATTGGTTAGGATTAAAATAAAGAATTTACAAACTCATACTGTACATAACTGTATAAACCGGATGTTCATAACAGCAGATGTGCCATTGTTAAATGGAAACTGATCCTTATTGTGTAATATTTACTGACAGAATTTTGCATGTTAAGTTCATGTGTCGGTTCGTTACGTCAATAAACGACTCAAGCAAAACATATTGGCATTGTACCGGTTGTAGTACACAACCGTTGTACCCACTTAATTTAGGTATGGGGCATTTTAAATAGACATTAAAACTTTAACACCTACGGTCGCGGTTTTAATCTTCCGAGTCGGGATTCCGGACAGTGTCATAACTTATGAGTCATAAGTTATGACTCATAAGGTACTGCCTAAAGTATTAGTTTAAATGATATGGTACCGATAATCTACGAAAATCAAAATTATGGATTGGTCCTTATACATTAATTGGAATTTCTAGACAGGTCAATTTCACGTTTTAAAGTATAAAACCGGTAACTGGTTATCTATTACCCGTTAATCGGAAATTGATCGTAACACGAAATCAATTTGATAAGCATTTCAACCGGATACAAAACCCGATCGGGAATAACTCTTATTGATTTCGACCTTTTAGCCAAATTAATTAAAAAATTTCCTTAGGTCACCGTCGGGACCGCAAGAGTTAAGTATCTAGGCAGCCAATAGGACTTTAGTCTTAAAACTTAAGTTTTCAGACAGTGGTCTCCAGAACTGTCATCCGTCTAACTAAAACAATATTTTTTCAAATCGACGAATGCTATATATTTTGGTTGCACTAAAAATCTGATTAAAAACGCTACCAGAGTGTCAAAATTAAAATCCATTACATCCGCTTTAAATCCTTCGCTTCCGGTTAAATCAATTGCCAAAAAAAAACTTGAACATATTTTTGTTAAGTTTTCAGACGCAGTTATAAATGCTACGTTTTAAAATTTTGCCACTCACTAATCCGATGCCTATTTTAGTCGTTTGGAATTTGCCTTTGCAACATTATCTGTCGGTTTAGGGTTAGTAATCTACGGCAAACCGGATGTGACGCAAGGGATTCAAACGGAAATGCATTGACTTTTGTTATTGAAATTGTTTCTTTTTTTTTCATTGAATAAAACTGCGACGATAAATGCACTGAAAAACGAATTGCTATCCAAATGCATCATGGCTGTGATTTGATATTAGGTCTATATAATATTATACACCACCTAACCATTTGACTTAACACATTTTTTTCCGAAAAAATGCAAAACTGTTAAGCCACATGGGTAGTGCGTAGGTTAAAACCCTGGAAAACTTGAAACTATAAGAAATGATATAAAACAATATAATGAACGAAAAAATCCAAAAAATTGTTATACACCGCCTGAGGGTTTGTCAGGCCACTTTCTCCTTCCAAAACCGGCCTGATAAACCCTCAGGCGGCGTGATAAACCCCAAGGGCGTAGGCGGAAATGCTGAAAAAAAAGACAAAAAATGGACAAAAAAGTGTTAATTCAAGTGCAAACTGTTAAGTCAAGTGCAAACTGTTAAGCCAAATGGTGTTAAGTCAAATGGTTAGGTGGTGTAATTGGCAAACCAAAAAGGTGGTCATGAAATTCCTATTTGCTTTTCATCAATCGAAATTTCGATTTTTTGAAAATTTTTCCCTTAGCCATGCAGCTGTAATACATAATCGGTCACTCATTTTTTCGATTTTTTATGGGCGTCCAAAAGCCAACTGACAAAGCAGTAGTATAACTAGCAGTATTACTAGCAGAAAAGTAACTTATTCAAATAAAGACAGTCAGTATTTACCAAAAATTTGTAATATTTTTTTTTATAAAATTTGAAATATATTGTTCAAGTCTTTGTACACTTGGTCACGTGAAAACAGAATTTTTAATCAGTTTTCAGAACCTATTATAAAATTACGAAATTTCTCTATCGAATTAGTTAATAAATGTGTATTTTTCATATAATATGTTTATAGTGTATGTAGTTTATCAGATAGACAATTTATCTTGTTGTATAAACTAAACCAAGGTGGAACCTGCACTCAATTTTTAAATATATTCATACACATATATGGTTTGGGGATAAATTGTACTTTGGTTTGATTCATACAAAAATACAATTAAATAAAATGATTCTACAAAAAATGTGATGTGCTATGCGGTATAGCCAAAATTTTTGTGATGTTTGCTACAATAAAAATAAAATGTTTGCAACTACTAGTCAGTTATCTTACAACGAAACTGGTAAAACTAAGCAAGTTCTGGTAAGATTAGATTTCCTAAATATCCAGATTGAGAATTAAAGCAAGAAAAAAAATCTTTTTTTGACATGGAATCAAAATCGTTTTGTGATTGGTTTGTTTCCATGCAATTCATATCCACGTGATGAGGTTGCCCAGTCAAACTACTATTTTTCAAAATCGTTATTATTATGCGTTTTATCATTATTCCTTTTAATGCTTCCGTATGGTATAGAAAGGCGTATACATTATTTACTCGAGTAAATACGAATAAAGAAGATATTATGCTGATGTTTAACTTTATTCTCGCTCATTATGTTCCGGACTTGCAGCATAATGCCGGTGAATTTCACCCTGTTATCCGATAGAAAGTCTCGAATAGTTTATAAATATTTTCCAGCAAATTATAAAAAATGCCATGTAATTTTTAGAGAAAAATATTTACAAAAATCTCTCGAAAATGTATGGAAAATTTCAAAATCTCCCTGTAAAACTGTGATGTTTCATTGCCAACGCACTGACCTATAAATTATAAATCTTAAAAATGAAACAGGATGAAGCATATGAAAAATGGAGTGTATACGACCCAGTGTATAGGATATTCATAGTTATATATTTACCTCAAGTTGCGCTATAACTTAAAACCTTGTGTTTTGGCCGGTAATTTCTTTCTGACACCACTTTAGCAGTTGAGTCTGTTTATTTTGTGCAAAAAGTGCAAAAACAAAATTTCGAGTGTGGCCATGCCTGAGTTAAAGATACTTGTTTTGAATATCCGTCTTACTTTTTGGGACTTCAAGGTCAATTTAAAATTGATCTTCTTTTTAAACATGATTTGGATAGTTGGAATTTCAGTAACGGAATTCCTTGCATTTTATTCGATGATTATATCCTCGAAAAGACTAATGACATGTGTTTAACACAAATATCCGGTATAGAAAGATCAGAGTTAATCGATATTTGTCAAACTAAAACAAAAAAAAATTAAAAAAAGTTTTACAAGCACCTTCTGACATGGGCTCCACGAAAATGTTAACAGCTTTTTGTGATCAATTTTACAAGGAAAATATTCTAAAACACGTAAATTAATCGTAATAGCTTTACGCGTATGATATCTAACGTTTAATATCACTTTCTCGTTTTTAACGTGACGATATTAACCAAAATTTACTTTTGGATTAAAAATATTTATAACTGTTTTATACACTGTAGTCAGTTTTAAAATTAGAGACCTGCGCTCACGCTTTTAATCTGCTTTTGCGCTTCCAACTGTGCCACATGGCACTTATGCTTTAAATGAAAGGGTCAGCCCGTATCTCACTTTTCCAAAATGACAAGGTGCTTTTATATATTTAGTGGAATTATTAGACACGGTCAACTTTGCGTGTAATATTAGAGTAGCTATACGGTATAGCCTATACCCAAATAAATAAAATACCGTATGGCACGGTTGGAAGCGGATTAGGATAAACATGATTTCCGATGACTTTTGAAAAAAACCTTGGAAATCTATCTTTGGAATCTAGGAAACAAAATGACCCTAAAGATTCAGACTAATAATTTTAACGTGAGGTTTTGAACTCTGGGAGGGAAAATATTAGAGCTGGTACTATACGTGTTTGAAGGTCACCCAGCCTCCTGCTGAATGTGAGTTATAAGGTCATTTTAGAATAGCAGATAAGCAAGTTTACACGTTAAATAACAATTTCGCCAATTTGGTATTATGTTCTCTCTAAGAACTGTCTAAAATTTCTAATACGGGCTGCTTTTGCTGAACGAAAAGCGGTTATAAAATTTGATCTTGTTACCCATTTGGTATGACTAATACGGTTTTAGTTTCTTTCTTTTTTTTTATTCTTTTTTTTTTCTCAATTTTATCATTTTCGGCCAAGTTACGTAGTATGAAATGTAGAGAGGTGAATACACATGTGTGCCAGATAGCATCAAAATTCTCCGTCTGAGTGTTAATTTTGAAAAAGTGGCTTGAAAATTATAATTCTGAAAGCTT
>SCLG01000360.1:0-10700 GCA_004367875.1 Oikopleura albicans
TTACTTAGATATAATCGAGCGTGCCGTATCCAATGGTGAGGTTGTATTGATTGAGAATCTGGGCGAAAGTACGGATCCGGTCCTGGACCCCCTATTGGGCCGAAATACAATCAAAAAGGGAAAATTTATCAAGATGGGTGACAAGGAAGTTGATTATCATCCCGACTTTAAATTAATCCTCCATACGAAGCTGGCCAATCCGCATTATCAACCCGAAATGCAGGCCCAGTGTACGCTGATCAATTTCACCGTTACTCGCGAGGGTCTCGAAGATCAACTTCTCGCCGACGTCGTACGGGCCGAGCGGCCCGACCTGGAGGAGTTAAAGGCCGAACTGACCACTCAACAAAACGAGTTTAAGATTACGCTAAAACGGCTCGAAGATGACCTGCTGGCTCGTTTGTCGGCCGCGTCCGGCAACTTTTTGGGCGATACGGCACTGGTCGAAAACTTGGAAACGACCAAGAAAACCGCAACAGAAATTGAGATTAAGGTCAAGGAGGCCAAAGTAACGGAACAAAAAATTAATGAGGCCCGTGAGCATTATCGACCCGGTGCAAATCGAGCGTCCCTACTGTACTTCATTTTAGACGATTTGAACAAGATTCATCCAATGTATCAATTCTCGCTCAAAGCGTTTAATGTTGTATTTGCCAAGTCAATTGAGCGTGCTACCCCGGCTGATAATGTAAAACAGCGTGTTGATAATCTGATTGACTCAGTCACGTATTCCGTTTACGTGTATGCCACGCGTGGATTGTTTGAGCGCGACAAGTTAACATTCTGCGCGCAAGTCGCTTTCCAGGTCAGGTTCGAAAACCTGCGCGTTATTAAGTGGACACTTTTTTCTGTATTTATGTTATCAATGTACAAGGTTTTTTGTACTTAAGTCTTTTTTCGACTGAGATCATAATGTATTTGTGAAAAATTTAAGTCATCTTTTTTATCAAATTTGTGTGAAAGTTTTTTGTGAAATAGTAAAAAAGTCTTTAATTTGTAATCATGTGTTTTTAAAATAATTTCTACTCCAAATTTTGAGGTGGTTATAAGGTCTTATGGTCTTTTATAAATGAAATTGAGGCCTAATCGTCTTTTTATTTCCATGATGTATTTTCGACACTCTTTGGTTACATTTAACGGCGCAAAAACGGTCCTACTTTAATTTTTCGGATTAGCCAATTATATACATATCAGAGCAATGTCTACATTACAAGGTATATTTCGAACCTGAATATTTAGGTCCTTGTGAACCGTGGCGACATTGTTCCCTCCGAATTAGATTTCTTACTTCGATTCCCAGCCAAGGCCGACCAAGGTTCTCCAGTTGAGTTTTTGACAAATAATGGTTGGGGTGGTATCAAAGCATTATCGGAGTTTGACGAGTTCCGCGGTCTTGATCGTGACATTGAAGGTTCGGCAAAACGCTGGAAAAAGTTTGTCGAATCGGAATGCCCCGAAAAGGAAAAGTTCCCCCAGGAATGGAAAAACAAGACTAGCTCCGGGTTACGAAAATGAACTGTTAATATCACGATTTTTTCTGAGGGCTAAAATATTTTGGCTGATTTTGAACATCGGATTTTTTGGATTACCTCCATAACTCCCTCTGAAAACCATAGTATTTTTCAAAAAACGGAAACGTCTTTGTGGCACCGGGTCTTTCAAAGAAACTGTTTTTCGACTTATAGACAGTTTCTATATACTATAATAGATATACTGTATATTTATAACTTTTTTTATCTAAGTTTACTAAAACATAATAATATGTACCAACAATGGTCAATTTTTAACCCTAGACTAGCTTACAAAAACTTTGCATGATGCGCTGTTTCCGNGAATGCCCCGAAAAGGAAAAGTTCCCCCAGGAATGGAAAAACAAGACTAGCTCCGGGTTACGAAAACGAACTGTGTTAATATCACGATTTTTCTGGGGGCTAAAATATTTTGGCTGATTTTGAACATCGGATTTTTTGGATTACCTCCAAAACTCCCTCTGAAAACCATAGTATTTTTCAAAAAAACGGAAACGTATTTGTGGCAACGGGTCTTTCAAAGAAACAGTTTTTCGACTTATAGACAGTTTTTATATACTATAATAGATATACTGTATATATAACTTTTGTTTATCTAAGTTTACTAAAGCATAATAATATGTACCAACAATGGTCAATTTTTAACCCTAGACTAGCTTACAAAAACTTTGCATGATGCGCTGTTTCCGACCGGATCGTATGACATATGCGGTAACCGCTTTCATCGAAGAAAAACTTCATCCAAAATATGTTGAAAATCGAGCGGTGCCATTTGAAAAATCATATGAAGAGTCGGGACCCGCTACTCCGATCTTCTTCATTCTATCTCCCGGTGTTGACCCGTTAAAGGACGTTGAAGCCGTTGGTAAAAAGTTAGGGAAAACGTTTGACAATCGAAACTTTCACAATGTTTCCCTTGGCCAAGGTCAGGAAATCGTCGCGGAACAGGCGATGGCGATTGCGGCTAAAGAGGGCCACTGGGTTATATTGCAGAATATTCACTTGGTAGCAAAATGGCTCGGCCAGCTAGAAAAGCTGTTAGAAACATATGGTACCAATGATGACACTCATCCCGATTTTCGAATGTACGTCTCGGCGGAACCGGCTGGTACTCGGGATGGCCATATTATCCCACAGGGAATTCTAGAAAATTCAATTAAGATCACCAATGAACCTCCCACCGGTATTCTGGCCAACTTGCACAAAGCGCTCGATAATTTCAATCAGGAAACTCTGGAGATGTGTTCCCGAGAGAATGAGTTTAAATCCATCCTACAGTCCGTCTGCTATTTCCATGCTGTTGTTTGTGAACGGCGAAAATTTGGACCTCAAGGACCGGAATAAGAATTCAATGTTTTTGTTTTCCATTTTTCAAACATACGTTTCTCAAATACGGTGTATCATTATGAATTCTATGAATAATTCTATATTTTTTCTCAAATTGAGAATTGTTATAGTTTATTGTATTTCATAAGAACAAAAATTTACGAGAAACATCCGCATATATAGCTAAATGCTTTAGGAACACTTGCCACTTTTAAAGTATATCAACTAATGCCACTAGTAAATTTTGAGTAATAAAACATGGTGAGAAATAATGGCGTTAAAATTCAGTTTTAAATCGTTGAGCCATTTTGATTCCGTTTTCAGGTTGGAATCGAGGCTATCCTTTCAATGTTGGTGATTTAACAATTTCCATCGACGTTTTGTATAATTATCTGGAAGTGAATTCTAAAGTTCCATGGGACGATTTGCGGTATCTGTTTGGGGAGATTATGTACGGTGGTCACATTACGGATGATTGGGATCGAAAACTCTGTCGCACGTATTTACAAGAGTACATGCATCCCGATCAGCTCGAGGGTGAATTATTTTTGGCGCCTGGCTATGCTGTCCCGCCGAATTTAGATTACAAGGGATATCATCAGTATATTGATGAAACCCTCCCACCAGAATCACCCTATCTTTACGGACTCCACCCTAATGCCGAAATTGGCGTTTTGACGCAGACTTCCGAAGACCTCTTCAGAACGTTGCTAGAAATGCAACCGAAAGACGCCGGTTCTTCCGGTGCCGGCGGCATGACCATGGAAGAAAAGGTCAAGGCCATTTTGGATGACATTATGGAGAAATTGCCCGAGGAATTCAGTCTGTATGACCTTCACGCGCGCGCAGAAGAGAAAACGCCCTATGTTGTCGTTGCGCTTCAAGAATGCGAACGAATGAACACATTAATCAATGAAATTCGCCGCTCATTGAAGGCTTGTAATCTTGGACTTAAGCTAGGGTGTGCAAAATACAAAAAAATATTTTCTGAGTAGCCACGTTAATGTCTAATTTAACTCCCGAGGGGAAGCTTTGAGGTGACGACACCAAAATATCTCCCTGTAGTCAGACGTTTTTGGAAAAAGTTTAATGAAATGCTTTAACTCCGAGGGTTTTTGTTTTAACTCTCGATTGATCGCGAAAAAGCAGTTGCACTTTTTTTAATCTGTTTTCATGGATTTCCCCGTGGAAGTTATTATCTAATTTAAAAAAAAAACGACCCGTATTTGGCGACATTGACTCTAACTTGGTCGCAGGTGATCGTTATTTAGGTACCCATCATTTGAAAATATCTTAAATTTCAGTTTGTCTACCCTAATCAAAGGGTGAATTAACGATAACTCCACAAATGGAGGCCCTAATGAACGCATTTTTCGTGGACCAAGTTCCGGCAACATGGCAAGCTCGCGCCTACCCGTCAATGCTGGGTCTAACCGCGTGGTATGCAGATCTCTTAAATCGAATCAAAGATTTGGAAGCCTGGTCGGCTGACTTTGCTATGCCTAATGTCTTGTGGCTCGGCGGCCTGTTTAACCCTCAATCGTTCTTGACGGCGATTATGCAGTCGATGGCGCGTAAAAATGAGTGGCCACTGGATAAGATGGCGCTGCAAGTCGACGTCACCAAAAAGAACAAGGAAGATATGAATGCGCCACCTCGTGAAGGTAAATTTCTAAGGCACCTTATTTTGTCCAAAAAAGAAAGTTTTTCCAAATAAAACGTTTTTAGAGGTTTTCATCACAAAAAAACCTATGATATTAAAGCTTTTTTTCTCAAAAAATCTGACTTCACCTTAGTGCCATAAAAAACTGATTTGACCTTATAAAGGTCACACCGTGTGACCTTATAATGTTTAGACCGTTTGACCTTATAACCAGACCCCCCTGTACAAATTTTAATATGTGTTTTTATAGGTGCATACATGCATGGACTTTTCATGGAAGGTGCTCGGTGGGATACTCAACAGGGTTCTATCAACGAGTCAAAACTCAAAGAATTGACACCAGCAATGCCCGTCATGTTTGTCAAGGCTATTCCAGTCGGTAAGAATTATGATTTAGACTTTCTTTGAGTTAAATAATTGTATTTGATAATTCTGCATGTAACTTTAACTCTTATAGATCGAATGGATATGAAAAACATGTACGAATGTCCCGTGTATAAGACCCGTGATCGAGGACCGACATATGTCTGGACCTTCAATTTGAAAACAAAAGAAAGTCCAAACAAGTGGATTCTTGGCGGCGTTGCTTTATTACTGCAAGATTAAAACTTATACCTGTAATTTTATTTGAAAACAGTTATAGATCTGATTCCTATTGTGCATGTTTTTTTCGAAAGTTTTCCTGTAAATATGTGTATGTTAGTATATTTATTATATTTAAATATTTGTGCTAATGGAAGCTTATCAATAATTGTATAATGCTGAACGGATTAATTTAATTAATACCTGTTTAAACAATTTCGATCATTCTAAATTTTAAATAAATTCAATTTCAATTCATCTTGTTTTGGTTGTTTGAATACAACTTTTTGGGATAATTTTTCATTTCTGTTCCTACTGAGTTAAATTTATATCGTCATAAGGCCATAAGATCTTTTAAGGCATTGAATAGTAAGTGCATTGATTTCTAAGATTAGATTAGATTTGCCGTTTTGTAGACAATGTGTCTTTTGAATAAAAAATTTGAAAAATCATTTTTTGGTGAACTTAGGTGTGTTTAGAAAGAACCTTATGTACGTATTAGCCTATCAGTTAATGGTTTCTTCAAGTCTATTTATTAAAATAAACTTTGATTAAAAAACCTATTAACTTCCATCCAAAAGATACATGATATGTACAAAAGTTTTTTACATACACTAATGACTTTTTAACGTTATAAGCACCCCTTGAGCTTTATAGCCCGCCTTGTTTTGGTCTACCGATTCTTTTAGTGTTTAGTTACAATCATAGTATGCCCTACGTCATATTTTGTACGTGGCCTTTAATAGTGACAGAAAATTCAGTTGTCAGATAATTTATTCGGTAGATGTTTGCCTAATCAAGGCCGCTGGGCACAGTTCTACGCATAAACTTGTGTCATTGCTCATGCAATACCGGTCTAAAAAAAATAAAAAAAATATTCGAAACATTTAAAATGAGGAATTTTTGTATCATATTATATAGTTTTTTTAGTCGTACTAATGGTCAAACGACAAATGACGATTACGAAAATTATATGGAGAAATATGCAGAGTTTCAAAGTTTTGGATTGAACGCAATATTTGAACAGATAATATATATACTTATATACATTCTGACCGTATTTGAGATACTGAAAAACAAGGCGAAATTTCGCGATAGTCACCCAAAAGCACATATTACGACCGTAATTTTAAAAGCGCGACATCCAATTTCTAAGACATACAGCCGCGAATGAAGATCTATTAAACTGGCATAAACAATCAGGAGATATTAGCTGGGGTTCAAAATATTAGGCTAAAAACGTATGATATCCGATGTATATTTATCCGATATTCCGGTAAATACCAAAAAATCGATATTTTACCGGTTATTTGGCGGTAATAATTGAGCGCCATCATGCGCCAAACAGTAACATGCCGCATGTTTGTCTTGACATGAATTACTAATGATTTTTGAATGATATTTTGACTTGGAAGAAGTCGAACAAAACTGTTATTTGATTATGAAATCCACCATTTTTTAGTGCTTATAATTTTTTGTTTATTTGCACAGTGGGTGACCACTGTGGGTCTCAAGTAAATTCTCAGTTGATGTAAGCACGTCAAGAGAGAAAGAGAAGACTATAAGCTAAAATTTGGAACAAATTTCGAATCTACTGATCAGTAAAAAAGTTGAAATTGGCGTTGCAGACGGAGGAAGAGGTGTTTTTGCGAATTCAACAGTATTGCGCGGCGAAGAGTTATTAAAAGTGGAACCAGATTGGGTTATTAGTGCTGAGTTTGCTATTGAGGTACGTTTTTCATTTTTTTAAAGGCTCTAATTTTTAGGATATATAAAATGAAACGAAAGTTCATTACGATGATATGGGAGAATTTTTCTAAACCAAACACAATATTTCTGAAGCAAATTTTTAAACACGTTTTTTCCGATATCCGTGTAAAAAAACTACCTATAAAAATGCGTGTTTAAAAAATTTTGCCATATTTTTTTGAATTTAATAAAAATTTTATGTCGAAAAATATTGTTGAAAACTTCAACAATCAAAAAACACCTTTATTCTAAAACCGAAAATGATGTTATTTTATTTTTAGCAAATATTCCGGAAAGTTCCATTTAACGAGCACGTGAAATTGGATTGTACCGATACATTGGCATTATTTCTTATTTTGGAGGGTAAGTATTAAACGTTGATGTTCGCCAAGTAAGGTCATTTCTTTATATATTTTTATATATTTTATATATATTTTCCTGTAATTTAACGTAACTTAAAAATCCGTCATTTATTTCGACGTTGTTTTAATAAAAACATTACATAAAAAATATTCATTAATTTTTTTTAATTTCATTAATTATAGTTGAGCTCATGTTGAAAAAAAATATTGTTTTCTATTCATCACCCTATCAAACCAGTGACAAACAAAAAACGATTTCTTATTGGCCCGTTTCTTGACGCGAGCCAATCACAATGAAGATGATATATAGGCTGGCAAAGGAAATTGTTTCCTATAGAATGTATAGTATACATGTATTACGTTTTTCGCTGATAATTTTTTTTTTCGTTCATAAAAAAAGATCGGCTTTCTTTGATTGGCTAACATGAAAATTGAACTTTTTTACTTAAAAAAAGTTAACAAAACCGTATGAGACATACGGTATGAATAATATTAATAATTACACTTCCAAATTATTATAATATTAAGAACTAAACAACCCCTTGCGTTAACGCAACGGATTTGACCCCCAAAAAAGCGTTGCGTTAACGCAAGGGGTGGTGGATAAAACGGCACACTTGTCGTCTGACTCAGCCAGTACGGCCGCGCAGACGACAAGTGGGCCGTTTTATAGTTCTTAATATTATAATAATTTGTAAGTGTAATTATTAATATTATTCAGCGGAATAGGTAATCTTTTTAAATGGCCCACTTGTACCCTGGCTCATCTTGTATTATTTTTTCAGCTCGTCGCAAAGAAGATTCAGAACTCTGGCCATATTTTGCCACATTGCCGACCCACTTTCATTTTCTGCTCATGAACTGGCCCGAAAGGTACGATCCGTTTTTGATGCAACACGTGAAAGAGGCAAAATATCGTGACGTTAACGTTATGCGATTTCGTTACGAGCGAATTGAAAAAACCTACAATCAAAAACATCACACAACNGCGGTCACTTTGGAGGAAATGCGACGGGCACTTTCGATTATAAAGACGCGCTCTATTCAGTGGACCGTGCCGAAAAAGGAACGGGATTTATATATACTACCTACATACAATAGCGACGTTTTTGATTTTTCGAACATTGCAACATATTGGTAGTAAGGAATATTACAAGCCACGCGGTGAGTCATTTGCGTGGCTAAAGGACGCTAGCCAATAGGAGGCGCCTATAAAAATCATGAGCCAATAGGCGTGGCTTGTAATTCAGTTATATTACAGTCCCCACCCACAATAGTAAATTACAAATTTGTTTTTAATTTTCGGACCAAAGCAGTTTAGATTTGTTTTTAGAATTTGAAAAAGTTGAAAGGTCAATCTTCGGGGAATGAAAAAGTAAATCCCTTGATTAGACTCAACCAAAATGGTTTCAACCTGATCTGGTTGACAATACGTGCTATGCACTGGTGCCAGTGTTAGATATGTGGAATCATAAAACAGACGCCAACACGATTTGGAAAACAAATAAAGAAAATCGCTCCGTTCAAGTTATCGCTTCAAAAGTTATCTTACCCGGGGACGAACTGTATTTCAATTATGGAAGTAGCGCAAATACGAACAAAAAACGCGTTAAAATTTACGGATTTACACAAGAACGGTCAATTCAGGATNCCATCATGCGCCAAACAGTAACATGCCGCATGTTTGTCTTCACATGAATTACTAATGATTTTTGAATGATATTTTGACTTGGAAGAAGTCGAACAAAACTGTTCTTTGATTATGAAATCCACCATTCTTAAGTGCTTATAATTTTTTGTTTATACGCACAGTGGGTCTCAAATAAAATCTCAGTTGACGTGCGCACGTCAAGAGAGAAATAGAAAACTATAAGCTAAAATTTGTAAGAAATTTCGAATCTACTGGTCAGTAAAAAAGTTGAAATTGGCGTTTCAGACGGAGGAAGAGGTGTTTTTGCGAATTCAACAGTATTGCGCGGCGAAGAGTTATTAAAGGTGGAACCAGATTGGGTTATTAGTGCCGAGTTTGCTATTGAGGTACGTTTTTTTAAGGCTTTAATTTTTAGGATATATAAAATGAAACGAAAGTTCATTACGATGATATGGGAGAATATTTCTAAACCAAACACAATATTTCTGAAGCAAATTTTTAAACACGTTTTTCCGATATCCGTGTTAAAAAAACTATCTATAAAAATGCGCGTTTAAAACGTTTTGCCATATTTTTGTTAATTTAATAAAAATTTTATGTCGAAAAATATTGTTAAAAACTTCTCTTTTCCTTACCTTTTATTGAACTAGGTTGTTCAAAATTTATTTTCGTTTTTTTTTTGTGTATCCAAAAAACACCTTTATTCTAAAGCCGAAAATGATGTTATTTTATTTTTAGCAAATATTCCGGAAAGTTCCATTTAACGAACACGTGAAATTGGATTGTACCGATACATTGGCATTATTTCTTATTTTGGAGGGTAAGTATTAAACGTAGATGTTCGCCAAGTAAGGTCTTTTTCTGCGGAAAGTGATGAGCACCGTATAATACGGTAAATTTTACCTTTTTTATATATTTTTCTTGTAATTTAGCGTAATTTAAAAATCCGTCATTTATTTGGAGCGTTGGTGTTTTAATAAAAACATTACATAAAAAACATTCATTAATTTGCAGCTAATTATAGTTGAGCTCATGTTGCAAAAAATATTGTTTTCTATGCATCGCCCTATCAAACCAGTGACAAAGAAAAAACGATTTCTTATTGGCCCGTTTCTTGACGCGAGCCAATCAAAATGAAGATGATATATAGGCTGGCAGGGGGAATTTTTGGAAAATAAATTTTTTCCTATACGTATACATGTATTACGTTTTTCGCTAATAATTTTTTTATTTTCGTTAATAAAAAAGATCGGCTTTCTTTGATGGGCTAACATGAAAATTGAACTTTTTTACTTAAAAAAGTTAACAAAACCGTATGAGTCATACGGTATGAATAATATTAATAATTACACTTACAAATTATTATACAGTCCCGACCTTCCAATTGTGCACCCTCCAATTGTGCACGACTGCCCAATTGTGCATTTTTTTTGGAAAATTTACGAGACTGCCCAATTGTGCACGTTTTTCAGACCCAAGTTTGATCAAACGACTTTCCAATTGTGCACATTTTTCGGACCGAGGTTTTGCAAACGACTCTCGAAATGTGCAGTTTTTGGTTTATCAGACAAACTTTTTTGGCTCATTATTCCTTTTTTTCGTTTTAAGCGGTTAACTTAATGAATTGTGTGTACCTAAATGGCTCAAAACATCGTAGGAAACTTTTTTCATATTTCAATTCTCTTATGGGCAATTAATTTGTATGGAGCATGACGGTAATCATACCTCGTGTTTTAAAACAAACTTCTATTACAAATTTTTTCAAACGTTAAATTGTAAATAATCCAAATAAAAATACAGATTTCTACATTGTGCATCGAGCAAAATTACTAAATTGC
>SCLG01000360.1:10877-43511 GCA_004367875.1 Oikopleura albicans
TTTCAGCTCGTCGCAAAGAAGATTCAGAACTCTGGCCATATTTTGCCACATTGCCGACCCACTTTCATTTTCTGCTCATGAACTGGCCCGAAAGGTACGATCCGTTTTTGATGCAACACGTGAAAGAGGCAAAATATCGTGACGTTAACGTTATGCGATTTCGTTACGAGCGAATTGAAAAAACCTACAATCAAAAACATCACACAACGGCGGTCACTTTGGAGGAAATGCGACGGGCACTTTCGATTATAAAGACGCGCTCTATTCAGTGGACCGTGCCGAAAAAGGAACGGGGTTTATATATACTACCTACATACAATGGCAACGTTTTTCATTTTTCGAACATTGCAACATATTGGTAGTAAGGAATATTACAAGCCACGCGGTGAGTCATTTGCGTGGCTAAAGGACGCTAGCCAATAGCAGGCGCCTATAAAAATCATGAGCCAATAGGCGTGGCTTGTAATTCAGTTATATTACAGTGGCCCACCCACAATAGTAAATTACAAATTTGTTTTTAATTTTCGGACCAAAGCAGTTTAGATTTGTTTTTATAATTTGAAAAAGTTGAAAGATAATCTTCGGGAAATGAAAAAGTAAATCCCTTGATTAGACTCAACCAAAATGGTTTCAACCTGATCTGGTTGACAATACGTGCTATGCACTGGTGCCAGTGTTAGATATGTGGAATCATAAAACAGACGCCAACACGATTTGGAAAACAAATAAAGAAGATCGCTCCGTTCAAGTTATCGCTTCAAAAGTTATCTTACCCGGGGACGAACTGTATTTCAATTATGGAAGTAGCGCAAATACGAACAAAAAACGCGTTAAAATTTACGGATTTACACAAGAACGGTCAATTCAGGATAAGGTGACACATGGATAAGGTAAATAGAAGTGCTATGCGTTCAATTTTAGTTATTCAATAATTTCACACAAAGCGCTCCCAACCTAATTGTCCGTGCAACAAAAAAATAAGAAGAAATTGTTACTTGTCGTTTCCCTTTGCTAGATTACCTGGCTAATCATAATTGGCAGCGCAAGACAATTAATGTGTTGAATAATTATGATTGACGGCGTCGCGATTGGCGCCTAGCAACGCGAAACAACAAGTAGCAATTTTTTCCTTTTTTTTATGCGGACAATTTGGTTGGCCATTTTTGCCAGCCTAATTCTCACCTAAATCAAGGAAGATGAATTAATTGACTTTACGGATAAAGAAGTGTTATGGGCTTGCCAACAGGTAATGCAAACAAGTGAAGCGGACTGCAAAAAACGAATTGGCGCCCCCGATCTTTATAGTTCAGGGATGAAAACAAAAAAACAACAGGATTTTTCTCATAATCGTCTTCAACTGTTTTTATATCTGATCTGAAAATAGTCTACATAGACGTAAAGTTTACGCCGTTAACACAAACAAAAAACATCAAATTACCATTTTAAAACACTGTCGGACTCTGGCTGCCGGAGTCTCCAAAACAAAATGTTAACCTTAAGTATAAGTTTAAGGGTGTGATCGCAAAATCTGATCTTAAAATAATCTTGAAAATTGGCCTCCAAATATGATTTTAAAATATGATGTTGGTTATTGCGAACATTTATTTTACTTGAAATCGATTTTTATCTCTGTAAAAGCGTGTCTTATGTTCCAACACCAGCACTTATGTACAACGACTGCGCTCCTCATAACAATTTCATACAACACGTCGTTTCGTCTGATGATGGTGAAAGTGCAGGAAAAGTTTTTGAAAGAACCTTTTATATAATTTTATAATTGGATCTAGAGCTATTATCAAAATGTATTCAAAACAGCCCAAAAACTTTTTTTCCTAAAATTAATCTTGAAACCCATGTAAAAACAGTTTCTAAAGTATTAATTGAATTTTGTTAGTTTTTAAAGCCTATCAATTAACCCATTTTAATATGGATACCAGACCCTGGTAACCAGGAGTTTTGGATGAAAGGTATGTATTTTTAGGAAAAGTTGGAAAAGTGTTTATAAGTCTTTGTAACATGTAACAATTAAAAAACTTTAATGAAGCTGATGTCAGACAATATCAATTGATTCTGAAGATATTGAAGAAACGGAGAGTTGAAATTAAGAAGATTTTGGAACGTATCGAAAGTGTAAAACATAAATTTCAGCAAGAAGATACTTACTATTTCAGAATGATTTTAGGACGGTTATTCATCTCCGTAATCTTTAGATCAAATGTTATAAAATGTTGTCCAATATGATCAAATATAATCAATTATTATCAAGTGTGAACAAATAATTGAGACATAACCTCTCTGCTCCACCTAACTTAATATTTATATTGAATAACTAATGAAGATTTACTGATGCCCGAGAAACGACTTCTAGCCAAATGTATTCCAATGCTCGAATTACGACAAGCTGTAAATTTTGGATAATTTGTAATTGGTTAGCAAAATACCAACAAAATGTAAAAAATATTTCAAATACTGTTTTTATTACAGGTGATGTTGATAATAAAGTTTTCCAAATTCACCAGTTCACCACTTGGCCAACAGTTAAAGGCAGGCATGTTGAAATAATATTCCGTGCGTCGATGCTGAAACTGACGCGCTTTAGATAACTTTAGTATTTTGTTCAAGGCTATTTTGGCCCCATCGAGTCGGTTTCAGCACCAACACACGGTAGTTGTCAACCTCAATTGACCTTTAGTCTTTTAATTGTTGATCATAAAACGATCAGTCTCCGATTTTTGTCTTGCGCTCGTAGAAGTTAGAAACATGTGAATTTTTTTTTTGCTGACTGCATAAGCTCTGTATATTAGTATTTTTTTGTATACGGCAAAATCGTCTGTCCAATTTACAGGATCTTTATATTTTATCTGCATAATGCGGAACGATTAAAAACACATAGACACACAAATGTAACAAAAAGTAATGTTTATTTGACTCAAAGTGACTTGTTTCAAGAACAAAAGGGTAGTTTTTTATTTTAATTTATCATAGTTACGATTAAAATTGAATTTTGAAATATCCTTTTCGAAAGGCGATAAAATTAGATATCGAAATTGGGCGAAGGAAACGCGCGATAAACGGTTCGAAAGTCATGAATCGCAAAAGTATACTTTTTATAGCGAAAAGAGTATCTTGGATGAAAAAAATTTACATGTGGGAAAGGGACGGTATATTTTTCCGGTTCTCATTGAATATTTACACTGGCGGGCCTGATAAACACAAAAAGGGAGATAGAGAGGAGAAAAAAAAAAGAAAAAAGAAAGCGATAGAGTGGTCGGGAAAATGCGGAAGGGATCACCGGTGCCCTTAATTCAGAAGCCGATTGTATTTGCCGAAAGCCAATTTTGCCGAATTCAGCAAAGTCAACGCTTGGAAAATAATATTGACTTACTTGGCATCGGGAAGCTCACTAAAAAAATTGAAGGTTTTGTTTCCTGAGTTAATTTGTCCCAAAATTGTAAAAGTTTAAATTTAATGATAAGCGGTACCCCTTAGTTTGGGAAAATTTTTGCCAAATCTTTAAAAAATCTTTCTCCCAAAAGGTACCGGTCGTAAAAAAATATTTGAAAGCAATCGCTCAAATCCCTTCCCGCCATTTTGCACCACAAATCATGACATTGATAAAGAAATGAAAAAATAGTGTTAAAGAGTGTTTCTTTGTTTAGGGGTTAAAAAGCACCGAGGTCTATTGAGCCAATCAATAACGCGCATCAGGTAATCGCTGCCGGTACGGTACGAGATTGAAAAAAGCTAATTTTTTAAAAGAAAAAAATCAAAATCTTTGGGATGGTCACGTGTGTGTTCGAGATTTCACTGCTCCGCGCGTTGGTAATTGCCTCAATTGGCCTCGGGCGGTATACAAGAGTTGGTCACGCGAATATAAATAGGGTCTCAACGGTGAAAAAAAAATGCCCCAATAAAAATATCGACAAAACAAACAATTATGAGTCTGTCTAGCAAGCATGAAAGCAAGGAAAAATTCACGCAACAAATGTTTCTTTTTTAAAATTACCAACCGTTAACTATTCCCAAATATCTTAAAAAGCGGGAAAAGATCCTGTGCAGTGAATTCTTTAATTTTCTAAATTTTGGAGCTTTTCCAGGTATTTGGCATTAATGTGTGAACAAAGCATACAGTCGTGATTCCAAAAAATGTACGGTTATAAAATTGCATAGAAACACAAAGCACGGGATTCGGAAGAAAAACAATGTACACCGCGTGCGCCGTCTAGTAAGCGAAGATGTTAGAAAAGCACAATTTATTGGCTGATGTGTTAATTTAAAGTTTCAAAAATTCAACCAATGCATGTTATGGTACTTTGACAAAGAAAAATGTACCCAATGTACCCAATTTTTGAAAATAAACATTTTGTTCCAAATTTAATACCAAAACTTACAAAGTTCTATATCGCCGATAATATGAGTGTTACCGGTTTTCAGTTTAATTTTTACCGATATTTTTATTCGTACATTTGCTTTCGATTCCGCCCGAATGATAAATGAACACCAATTCTGACATTGGTCCAAGTAATAAATAAGCATTTTTGTTTGGCTGTTTCAGTAGGAAAAAAACACTGTTTTAAGAAAATAAAAAACAGTATTTTTTAAAGAAAAACTGAAAAGAGAAAGGATATTTTAAAGTCTTTTTGGTCAAATAGTATTTGGTCAATTGGCTGCGTGATACAAAGATAAATTGTTTTTTGGCGGCGTCGTCCAAAAGTCAGGGTATGGCCAAGTGGGAGAAATTGTCAATAGAAAAAAAAAAGTGAATAAAAAAGTTCGGAGATTTTTTACACTTTATTTTATTTTTTGCTCAATTTCTCCCACTGGAAACGCCCGTCTTTTATCCAACACCAATTTTTTCGTTATTTTTTCGTTGGTTTCGGTTGGTTACAAATTTTCGGTGTTGTTCATGGTTCACATCGCATGGTTTCCTTTGTCACAGTTTTGAACGTGGCGAATTTGGCATTAAATGCGCAATCGGAAAAGTTGCCCGAGTCATACGACGTACTTCGATTACCATTTGACAACGTACTGGGTACGAATTCGGGGCTTGATGGGGCGCCGCTCGTCGCGTCGGGCGAGTCACAGCCGGCACTAGAGTACCCGGTTGACCCGGTCTTGCCCGAAACTGGCGATGCTTCTCCCTTGAAATTGCGTAAAATCCAATCATCGAGTCCGTCTGAGTTTGCCGGCAGTGCGTCGCTTTGTTGGCTTGGGTGGCGACCGTCTGCGGTTATGTCCGGTAAGGGGTCATCATCAACCGGTTCGCCCTTGGTCGGCAGACACCGCAGGGCCGGGAAATTAATATGGGCTAGTTCGATGGTTTCTGTATCACTCGAAGAGCTCTGGCTGCCGTTAACCTTAGCCGAGGTTGCCGTAGACGATGTTGATGATGTTGACGATGTTGACGAGCCGTTACATGAAGGCGTCGTCTGCGCATTACCGGGTCCGGTATTCATACTCGTGATTTGTTGATTCATACTTCCTGAGTTGGGGTTGATTTGTCCGTGGAATGCGGCGGCGGCAGCGGGGTTGCCCTCGAGCAAGAATTGCATCTGTCGCTGGTATAGCTTTTGTTGCTCGCGCGCATGCTCGGACATTTGAATTTCGTGGATTTGGGGTGGCGCGGCGTGCGAGGCGCCATTTTCAATGTTTTGGCCAGGAACCATCCCACTGTGGGACATTGCGTTAGGATGCATGCCTTGGTTCATCATTGCCGCCATCGCATTTCCTTCCATGTTGGCTAAAGAGAAGCTGTTAGAAACAAGCTAACAACACACATTTACATATTTACAATAGTCGTGTAATAATAGCTACTACTAGTCAATTTCGTATTCTCATTAGAAACACTCAAAATGAAAAATAGCCTTCCTGTTTGCCCTGAAGAGATCATTTTTGATATTTGCGGAGTTTTTTTTTGCATATTAATCCCTTATAGAAGAACCCGTTTTCCATGTTGTTTTCTGTGAAAAATGTTCCGTAGGAATAAGTCTATCGGTACATTTTTCATTAGATAAAAATCAAAACAAAACAAAATAAATAGTTGGTGTTTACGACAAAAACACATGCAGCATATTTTAGTCGGGAATCCGTATTCTAATGGACTTCAAAATGAAATACAAGTATATTATATGTCTAAAACAAATTATTTGATTGGTCCCTCTTAACACACTTTTTATTACCCTCAGATTATTATGTTCTTACATTATCTAAGCCCTAATCTGGGTTGAAATTCAATTTGAAATTCAAGATAGGAAACTCAAAGCGGATAAAGTAAAAATTGAAATGTGGTAGAACCCAAAGTAAGATCCAAATTTGATTGGTTCAAGTTCTTCAAAAAAAAAAACTGTCAAAAATGATGAACGTCTCCTTCTGAACGTCTAAAAACGCTAAAATATTCTTTTAAAGCTTCAAATTGCAAAAAAAGACTAAGAGTACTTGTTCAACTTTTTTTTGCGTCATGATTGACGTTTGCAGTTAACTAGCATTTCGTCCTAAGTTTTTTCGGGACATTTTAGTTAAAACCCCAAATCAAAATCTAAATGTCATAATTTTACGTATTCTATGCCATCAAAAGGTTCACGGAAAATAACCCCGGGTAAATAAACGGCAAAACGGTAATGGATTTTTGTTTCCAAAAACGATAAACAGAGAATGATATTGAGATTTCTGGGTACTACCGCATTATTTTTTAAATATTTTTCTCGCTGAATCCACACGGTGTCCCAATCCGTTATGCAAGATAAGATAGCCATTTTAATTGGCCTATCTAACTTTTCTATAAATTGGGACACTAAGTGGATTTTGCTGGGTAGAAGCTTAAAAAAAGTATACCGTTAAAATTTATTGCATATCTGTGGTCACAATTTATTGAAAAATCAATTTTCAATGTTTTTTTTTGTTTCCCACTAAGCTTTAATAAAAAAAATAGAAATTTCGGAGCATAAAATTTCTTGATGAATTTTTGATCACGGAAATCCGTATTTATGGAAAAATATTTCAAAAAATAAAATCAGCATATGAAGTTGCCGGCCGTTTTGCCCATCGACTTCAGCTTGGAGTTATTAAAAGTCCGGGGCTAACTTTACTGTGTGGACATTTTTATGAAGATTATTTTCTAATTAAAAAACGTCTTGAGAAAGATATTTACCGTCAGCTGGGTTTTTGACCAGTCGCCAGAAAGCTTCCGCTTCTAGCCGTTGTATTCTGCCGCGCAGTTCGCGATTCTCGTTTTCGAGCAGCTTATTGCGTTCGGCCATATCTGCCAGTTGCCGCTCCAAAGCTAGCATTTTGGCTTTTTTGCGGTCCCGCGCCGCCTGGGCGGATTCGCGGTTTTTGAGTTTTTTGCGTAGCTCACGATCTGTGATATGGTCATAGCTTTTGCGGTTTGTGATGGGGTTGATGATTGGCTTGTTTGGGTCCGGCGGTGAATTCGTCGACTGATGATGCAGCGGTTTGGGCACCGGAAGCTTATTTGAAAGTTTGGTATTCGAATTTGAACTCGAAGTCGTTGTTGCCGTTATTGTGGTCGGGATTTTTGGCAAACCAACGGTCGGTATTGGACGCGGAATTGCATTTGACAGATTTATTTCTGCACCCAGCATTTTCTGAAGAAAAAAACATGAGAAAAAGTTACACTTTTGAAATAAAAATATTTTTGGAACTTATTGTCAACATAGGTCAGGGTTAATCCCCAAACACGATTCTGTGAAGTTTGTTACAACTCGGACAAAAAACAAATTAGATGACAGTCAAAACCAACATAAAAACAGCAATTATGGATTTGTTTTTTTCTTATAATCACGAAAAATTTATGATTTAAAACAATGAACAAACGGTAGAAAAATAGGTATTTTCAACTTAGCGTGAGTCGAATACAAATTTTTTCAGAGAAATTCACTTAAAAGTATAATAAAAAAATCGGGAATTAAGACCATGTAGTTTATCTGGTAAATATCTGGTGAAAAGTTATAACAAAAAATACATTTTTGGGGATTTGTGGGAATAAAAGAATTTGGAGTTAATTCGTTAAAATTAAAAAAATACGGAGCAAAATTATCATAATTAAAAAAAAATATAACTAGTCGGTAGACATCCGAATTTAGACGTCAAAAAATTTCGAATAAACTCAAACAAAGCGTGAACGATGAAAATAGTCATTTAAAAAAAGTCAAGTATCTGACGGTTAACTCCGGGCAACTTATCGCTCATCGGAACATGTTCTAAAAGTTAACGGGTGTAATTAGAGCTTCGCAAATGTCAGATTTTGGTGGGTTTATCTGTCACATAATTGAAATATTATATATATATATACACGTAACGGTGTAGAGTATCTTTTAGTCATAAATTCAGTTAATTTATATGTATTCAAAATGTTGTATTAGAAATAGAACACTAATCAACTAAAAATTCCAACCAATTATAATTCAAAAAAACGTTTTTAGAGAAATTAGATAAGAGAGGCCATATGTTTTAGGCTTCACAAAAACATTTTTGTTTTCCACTCTGCGCAATTTTATCGTGCCAGACCCTAGCATATCTTCTATAATTACGCTCTCTTATTGGCCTGTCTCTTTTGTCCTCCAAACTGGCCAATTAGCGCCCTTTAAAAATGGCATTGGAAAAGAGTCGTCGTTCAGATAATTAATCAAGTCATATGAATTGAAGTGTGAGTTTTTATTCAAAATAATTAAAATTTGTAATTAATTATCCATTTCTGGAGAACAATAATTATGAAAAAGCGATGAAATTCTTCCCTCGATGCCAATTCGTATCATTTTCTAGATACAAAATGGGCTCATTTTGAGCTTTGACACACCGTATTTTTCTGATGTTCTAGAAAAAATATTTTTCGTGCCGTTTGGACATTTTGTTTCACAGGTCTTTAAACGCGATAAATTAAAATAAATATACATACCCTTTTGTCAGGTCTTATTGGGTTTGTTTCGTTTTGTTTGTTATGTGTTATGTGATAAACTGTTGTTTTTTACAGAGTTTGATTCCTGGTGACGTAATGTTCATTGTCGATCAGCTTGTGCGCATCCTACACACACACCTAAGCTACTAAACAAATAGAATGGTTAAATTTCGAGTGAATTTTTTAACTTTGCATTTTCTTGATTTGTGTTGATTCATTTTACGCCGCTAGACGTTGATTATAGCGCATGCATTTTTTAAATTAGGCTTTGTTTTTAGATTCAAGTTCAATTATTTATTTATGGAAATACATTTTTTGCCCTGGTTAGTGACGTTTTAGATTTTTGAATATATCATCCAAAAAAATTTTAACATAGAATTTTTTAACATGAATAATAATGAATTAGAAAAATAATTTGGGAATTTTTTAATAGCAATAAAAGTGAATGAAAAAATCCGTGTTAAAAAATCTCCCAAATAACGCAGTTTTTTTGTTCGGGCCCGTATAAAAGCGTAACGATAAGGCAATTAAGGATGTAAATGTATTCCATGGTGATTAATCTAAAAAAGCGCGGAGCGACTTAGAGCTAATCCGTCGTTTTTGAATAGTGGCTTTCTAAAACGGTGTCTGAGTTCTATCTAAATTGCATAAGCGCTCATTGAATAACATTATGTTGATTTGGCGGCGCTGGCGAGCTGCTCCTGTTTGGCGCAGGAGAAAAAACCGCGACCAACGAGTTAGTTTCATCAAACTAGACAGATTTTTTTTTTTGAATGAACGTTTTTTTTTCTTTGCTCAACACATAAGACACCTTCTAAACCCTGGACCAAAATGAGGTCTCCAATGAGTCGGCCGTAGCATGTACGAGTTAATGTACAGTCCCTTCCAACCAATTAATCACTCACTTAACTTAAAGGTCAAATTTGAAAGCGCCATTTATATATTTTCAGCAAAAACATCGTTTTTATTAATTGGGAAGTTTATTAATAGCTGTTTTGATAGAAAGTATTTGTTAACTTAATAGAAATTTTTTGTTAACTTAATAAGAAATTTTGTTAACTTTTTTTTGAAAAGCATTTTGTAACTAATAACCTTTTTAATAGCTCATTTTTTCAAGGGATCGTGCAATGGAAAGTTTAAAACAAGATAAATTTTAGAAGAAAACTTTTTTTTCGGTGGTTGTTTTATTTTACGCATTATAAGTAAACTTTCAACTAGAATGATTTTGATGACAGTGTCAAAAAATCGTTTCGTTTTTGCTCTCGCAATCAGTATTAAACAATATTTGTTTCCACAATTATCATGAAAAAATGTTTGCAAAGATCTTCAGACAGAAAAGTAATTTGGTACAAAAATGTTGTCGGAATTTAACAAATTCGAAAACATTTTCTAAAGAGGATATCTCAAAAATTGTTTTGCGTAATTTTAGTGTAACCAATGCATGCAAATTAGTGTCAAACGGCACATTAAAATATTTTTTTGTTTAAATTTTTTGAGCAAAAAAGAAAAGAAATTTTGACGCCCGAATGGTCCGAAAAGATTTTTATTTTTTGCGTACTTTAGGCGAAATATGTTTTTGTCAAAATGAAAAATTTAAAAGGTTCAAAACACTATCTTGGACATAAATTACGTCACATAATCGATCATATTATTTGCGGCAATTTTGGAAACATTTTTTCTTGCAATTGCGCTCTCCGAGAATTGCATAAACATTCGTTATTATAAGCTAGCTCAAGAACCCCTGTTCACGAACCGCCTTGTTTACCTTTTAGGCGACTTGATTACATTTTATTTGTTAATTTATTGTTAGTAAAGGTTTAAGTTTAATTTGATTTTTTTTCTCTGATTTTGAGTTTTTTCTCTATACCAACCACAGCGGCAATACGTGTTCTTTTTGTCCTCGGGCGTCTGCAAAGATCTTCTAAAAATAATAAATTAAAATCAATATTATATTATAGGGGTTTGTTATAAGGTCAAGACTTTAAAAACCGACTTGACCTTATAACATACATGAAAACTTTTTTTATATGTTTTTCCGAAAAAGTAGATGACCTTATGAGTATGTGTATATAAGGCCCTCTAACCAATCTGACAGCACATATTTTGAGAACTTGGGTTGGTTATAAGGTCTGACATATAGACCGCTATAAGGTCAAACTTAGTTTCTTTGAAGACACTGGTCCTTATAACTACGTTTTTTAAATTTTCCAAAAGATGCCTTTTTATGCTGAGAGAACGTACAATATAAAAAATGATAACTGAGTTTAAATCAAATAAAAAAATCCACATTATTTCATTGAAATGAAATTTAAAAAAAATGAAGTTATTTTACGGTTATTTTACTTGGAGATTTCAGACGATTTTTGTCTAATATACTTGTATTTAGAGGTACAAAAGTTATATTTTAATTTAAATTTTTAAGCTTCTTTTTCTCTATTATCTCGTGAACTTTCTCTATTTTACCAAGTCTTTATCTATAAGAAGTCAAAAGTGATTTTTTTTTAATTGCCGTTTTATTTTTTACCTTTAAAAATACCCAGAAAATCAATATGTTTCTTATCAAAAAGTATTACTTAAAAACTCATTATTAGATTCTTGATGAAGATAATGCTGATCGATCGTGTTTTTATGGATCATAAAATTTTTGTTGTCGGAATAAGAACTGAACAAAAAAACATTTTTGGTTTATTCAAATTTCGGTTCTTTTTATGTTTTTTCGCGAAGGGAATAAATCGCTTTTCGCCTCTCATAATGTTAAATGTGGCGAAAATTGTAAAATTGTATTTTACCGAAAAGGCTCAATTAAATCGCGAGAAAAAGAGAAATTAACAAATTATTAATACAGATATTAAACAAATAGTTTTACCACATAAATGGACAAATTTGCTGTTTTAGTACATTTATTTTTGCGCGAAATCTTTTATTTTGGCAAACAGCAGTTGTCAAAATCTGTGTTTTGACTCAAACTTGAAGTTGATTTTGAGGCTATAAGGTCTTCGTCAAATGCATTTAAGGTCTGGTTTATGATCATGTATTAGTGATGCGAATGCAGTAACTTTTATGCTTCGCAATTTTTCAAATTATTTTTATAAGTTTGTATGACTACTCAAAATATAGACCTACTCGGAAAATACAAATTATTGAGTAAAATTAAACGGTAACTTTGTAACACAAATCCTTTAAGTGTCATCTCACACGGTTATTATATTCGACAACCTAACTGTATGTAAAATTCCGTGGCGTAAAGTTAAATATACTGAATGATCATCGAAAGATAATCAGGACGCTTTTATGCAATTATCGGATATGGTTTGGTTATTTGACTCTTAAATGATCTGAAAAGTGGACTCAACGAGTCACGACGTTTTTTACACGCTTCTTTGGGTGATCAAAAAAGGCCGAGAACTTAAACGACCAGTAAATAAATTATAAAATTTCATTCTTCTGAGATAAATTCTCAGATTTTATATCGAATTTAGCCAGAAAACTCAAGCGGCACCGTCTGGATTGGTATAAAGTACACATGTCTTATATAGATACATGAGACTAGGGGCTTGAAACTAAAGGCCACTTTCTCAATGTAAGGGCCACCCCCAAAGTAAGGGCCACTTTTTCACTTTTGAAAAACAAGAAAGTGGCCCTTACTATACCCCCTCTATCTGGAGAAAGTTAAATTGGACGATACATCGGCCAATTAAACTTTATTTGCATTACATTTTACAATCTCTATTCTCTAGACTGGGGACCCTGAACCTAGCTACTTTAATCTAACCTTTATGTACTTTTTTTTATAAAATGACAAACAAAATGGACCTTTCGGACTAAAGTGATATTTGATTGACACTTTTTGGATATTTATGTCAATGAGCCATCACTGTATGGCCCATCACTGATTGCCCATCAGCGTCAAATTTTACGTAATCTTCAAAGGATCAAAAGAAATCTAAAATAAAGTACATTTAAAATCATTTATATTCACTAAAAGAACGGATCAATGGACTAATGAAAATTTGTTACCAGACCGTACACGACCTACAGAATTTAGTCACTTAAAGACCATAGAACCCGATTGCACAAAAAATCATATGACCTTATAGCGGTCCAAATCCTTTCAATCTTGATAATTTATCTCGATCAATCAAATGATTTTACATACCACCTAACCAGCGTATTACAAGGGGTTAAAAAGTGGTAAGAGAACGCAATTTTAGAACCACAAGTGGCGGTAAGATGACTGGTTAGGCGGTGTATGATAATACGATAACCATTTACTTTTGAATTAACACTTCTTGTAGCTTCCAAAGATTGGGGTTAATCGGGTGCATCAAAAATACACTTGACTTTAGACCATATTTTACCCCTGACTTTCAACTAGTTACGTTTTCGAATCTTGATCCTGATAATTTGATTAATGGTATCTAAAATTTCAAACAAAATTGGATAATTCGAAGACAACTTGGAACAACAAAAACAGCACCATTAAATGGCTCTGACCCTGTAGACGACTGTCTCACCTCATCTTTATTTAGACCGATATATTTTTTATTTCGGTTTTTTTTTCAGATCAGAACAATTCAGAGCAATTTAGAGTTAGTAAAAAATATCAATTTTAAATTTAAGGTTTTAAATATGGTATAACCGAATTGGCGTAGCTGTGTCTAATAATTATAAATCGTAACCACGTAGGATATAATGTGAGCTGACATAATGTGAGATAACAATTTGTGAGCTTAAATTAAACTGCAATTGTTAGACACGGCCGACCGCGGTCTCGCCATCTCGGTAGTGACCCTTTGACGTGATAGATCATACTCGTTGAAATATAAAATCATTTTTTGGAATGTGGGCCATATCATATGGCATAATTAAAACTTAAATTTTGTTAATTTATGTTTTTTGCCAATTTTGTCTGTACAAAATACGGTGATATAAAAAAATAAGCCACGAGTTTATAAAAAAAAACTTTAATAATTTTTTCTAAACATAAATTACCTTTATTTTTCGTGCCGTAAATATAAACAAATAGAACGAAAAAATAAAATTGAAAGAGAAATCGACTGGTTTAAATACCTAACTAAAGTGTAAATATGTATTAAATACTTATATTTAACTTATATGTAACTTTACAACATATTACTAAAAACTAGATATCAAAAAAATGTCATTTCGATGATTATAATATGTGTAATCAAACTATAAGCTATACTACTGCAGACAAAACAAGCTCTCCGCTGCGTTTACATAGGTTAACATATATTATAAATGGTACTTTGATGCCATTTTGATGCTCGATAATTTTTTCCCGTCATCCACGAATTATGATTTTACATATGATAAACCATAAATTACCTTAAAAGACTATTTACACCTTGTATGTTTATATTCACACATCATATATAACAGATCAATTACATTTATCTCATAAATCACATATATAAAACGTACGATTAACTCCTGTATAACAACTTTTTAAGTATATCACATACTCGCTTTGAACTGGTTACAAAACCGGCATTTTTTTCTAGGTAGTTGTTAAAAACAGTATTAAATACACCACTCCTTCTGTTAAATTGACACGGAAGCTCATAAAAAGTTAGGTTAACATAGCATTGTTTTTAAAATACACAAGGTACGCCGTTAACCGGCCCCTAAAATTTTTCAAAAACTGGCCGGTTTGCAAATAGGCATTTTTATACACCAGTTGTACCTTTATCTTTCATTTTTGACCCTATTTTCCATTATCTTTCGTCATTTCAGCGAAAAGTTTCCATTATCTTTCGTGCACCGTTATCTTGCATCTATTTTTCAAAAATTTTTCTGTAGCGTTTTTCACAATAAAATGGTATTTTGAAGCCGGCATTTTGTAGAATTTCCAAGAAAAATAATGATCGACATGATCAGGAGCGTAGAAACACATAATCTAGAATTGAAATCAAGTTCAAGCATCTAAACTACTGGAATGTATGACTTAGTTCGTATAACTTCNACAATTGAATTTATTTTTTTAAATAAAGTTAATGGGTAAAACAGATTTAGCAGAAAAAGATTATATTACAATCTAGAACGACAAAAAAACTATAAAAATCCTTATTTTCAGTTAACCGGCAACCCTATTTTCAGTTAACCGGCAGAACTTTTTCCCGCAATTTTTCCGCGATATCGCCTACGCAAGTACCAGTTAACCGGCATATTTGCAGTTAACCGGCAGGTTTTCAAAAAATTTTGCCTGCCGGTTAACTGGGTATCCTGTGTAGCTAAAAAACTTCACAGTCTTGTTTTTAAAATACACAGGGTACGCCGTTAACCGACCACTAAAATTTTTCAAAAACTGGCCGGTTTGCAAATAGGCATTTTTATACACCAGTTGTACCTTTATTTTTTTCATTTTTGACCTTATTTTCCATTATCTTTCGTCAGTTCAGCAAAAAGTTGCCATTATCTTTCGTGCACCGTTATCTTGCATCTATTTTTCAAAAAATTTTCTGTAGCGTTTTTCACAATAAAATGGTATTTTGAAGCCGTCATTTTGTAGAATTTCCAAGAAAAATAAGGATCGACATGATCAGGAGCGTAGAAACACATAATCTAGAATTGAAATCAAGTTCAAGCATCTAAACTACTGGAATGTATGACTTAGTGAGATTATAATAATATCTGTTCTTTATTTGTAACCAACACATATGCCCATTTTTAAGAAGTATTGAATTGTTAATAGAAAAAATTACACAATTTTAGCATAATCCGGGTTTGCATTTGAGAGCTGATTTTTATGTCTTGCCGAGACAGTTTTGGGCAGTCTTGTTTTTAATTCATTAGAATGTTGTAAATCATTCAGTTCCTGTTTTGTTTTTCTGCAACTACTGCTATAAAATTTTAGAAGGTTAAGTAACCACAATTAACAAAAAATACAATCGAATTTCAACGGATTTGCATTTTATATTTATAATCACGATTAAATTTGATTAGTTTTGAATAGTACATCATAGGCTGCCCACAAACTTTTTCAGGTAAATAAATATCGCCAAATGACAAATGGAAAATTTTTCGAATTTTTTTTTTCAAAAATTGTTTTCCCGAAAGCTACAGAATGTACTTTTCCGATTTTGAATATCGTTTTTGGTACTCCTAAACCCAAAGTTTGTGGGCAGCCTAGTACATCAGTTACATTTTTCACCAGTTACGTGGTTAACAGCTTGGCCAAGAAAAAACACTAATCGTGATCGATGTTTATCTAGGCCTAGTAGGCACCGTCTTTTTTCTAAAAAAAATTTTTGCTAATAAATCGTCTTTTTAGGAAAGCTTTATTGTACAAAACCTTTTTGTAGAAACCTTATTGTAGAAAACCTTTTTTGAAGAAAATATGTAATTTTTTCATGAAATTGAACCAGTTGACTGAAGTGTTTACAATTGTTCTTATCGCTATTGTTAATTGCTTGATTAATTTCAATTCCAACTAACGACTAAAACGAATAAATATAAAAACGCAAACCGAAAATAAAAAGCGAAATGAAGATTTTTTTTTCTTTTTCCATTTGATCTTTAAAAAATGAAATAACTGAAATCAAAAATTGAGTCGTAAGATCTCTTTGATAACTGGTTCATATCCATGAAAAACTGCGGTTATAACAACTTTTGAAAAATCAAATGACAGCATAATAAAATTTTTGTTAGAAAAAAAATCAATTCACACTCTGAAAACACTTATTCTAGAACGATTTAAGGCTTCATCTGAGTTTTTTTTCTTGAAAATTAGCGGAGCGCTTTTTTTGTAGTTTCCAATAGTTTGTCTCAATGGCTAAACAATGCTCAAATGGTAATGTTATGTACGAGAGCTACAGTATGACTATTTTGATTTTATTTCTAACCACAGATTTTCCGATCTTAGTCACTACATAATATAAAAATGCTGCTCAAATATTATTTTTGAACTTAATAATTATTAAAACATAAACGCAATATGTATTTTGAGTTTTTTCTGTTTTATATTACATCATCGTAAATTGCCAAAAACGTCTATAAATATAATTTAGAGAGTGGGCCAGAAAAAGGTACTTGTCGTTTTATGTTCTAAAGTACGATATGATAGTTAA
The DNA here is from genome assembly GCA_004367875.1 of Oikopleura albicans. Lineage (NCBI taxonomy): Eukaryota > Metazoa > Chordata > Appendicularia > Copelata > Oikopleuridae > Oikopleura > Oikopleura albicans. The sequence goes on from SCLG01000360.1 coordinate 27,882, forward strand.
CTGTCAAACGCTGTCGTGCCGTAGATAAATGGATTATAAATAAAACAGTGAAAATATTTTATATGCTAGCAGATAAGTTTTCTATAATTCTAAGAATAATATCTAATCGTCGTGGAAATGTTTTAAACCTTGATTCTGGTTGGACCAAAAAATTCGAATTTTACTTTTGTCCAACGTCAAAATTACGATCACCAGAATTTTTATCACTATGATTTTCAGGAAAAAATACAATCACTTATAGAAAAAAAATGTGACATTATATTCGCACAGAAAACGAAGAGGCCTAAGAATTATGCCCATTTTCAAGCACGTCTATTGGTCAATAAGGAGGAAAGAAGAGGCAGGCCAATCAAAACGCGTCATTATCGGAAAAATGCTAGGCGTGAAATTAAAAACAAAACATTTTTTTATTTATCCCTCTCAATTTGAATAGGATAGAATTTTATATGATTAATTTATTGAAGCTTTTTGTATGAAAAACAAATTATTTTTTTATATATTATTCTAATTTCAACAGATTATGATCTAGATTTATATTTTGTCCTTACTGAAACAGCTATAACAAATATTCATTTGATCTCAGAAGAAATTTCTGTAGAAGCAATAAGGGAGTTGAATAATCAGGAGTCTGATGATGCAATGATCCCTATGAGTTTAAATCAATATACAGCAAGTAAAGGTCATTTTTATGGTTCATTAGCTGGCAAAAATTGATACCGGGTAACTATATCTGTATTATTTTTTGGCGAGAATAAAAAACGCATTTATTACATGCATGAAATGGCTACTTTTCAATGTTCGTAATTTATGTTTTTTCACAATAACTAGCCTTATTGTCAATTTTGTTTACACTTTTTGGTTTCCGGTTTTGAATCATATCGATTTTTTTTCGAAGGCCAATCAGCCATGAGCTGAATTCAGGCATTTATTCAGCGCTGCAATTTCGCATCTATTTCTGGCACAAATTCAGGAATAAATTCAATTCGTGTAAGATCACGATTAATTCGGTCGCTTTATCTTTATAAAAATTCTCTATTTTGATCATAATTATGTTATTGTTTTTCTTTCAAAAAAAAAAGAAATTGTTCTTTCTATATCGTTCAAATTCTAATATTGAGATTTTAAAATAAATTAAAGGGGTCATAAGTAATTTATGAGGTCGTAAGTAAAAGAAACTGCATTTTGAAATGCCGAATAACTTATGATTATTCTTTGGACTTCATCTGAAAAAAGTTCAAAAACACATTTCAAAAGTGCGAAATACTTTTAGACCTACGTGCAAAAGACCATAAGATCTTATAGGGGACTTAATATCAAAACTCATCAGTTACATAACCATTTTAATAGAATATAAAAAAAAAATTTTGAAGGTGACATTTTCTCCAATTTTTTTCTGCTAAAATCAAGCAATTCAAAGCAATTACAGTTTTGAACACCAAATGTCGTTTATCTAACTCCTACGAGTTAATCGTAATTTATAACAATAACTTAGTTATTGGCGCATATACTCCAAATATTATGTAATTGTTACATCAAACTAACCAAGTTCCATTTTTACGAGTAAAATTGCTTGCCTATAAATATTTTTATTACTTTGTGAATACCTTATTTCAAAACCTTGGTAACAAACAGGAAAATAACATTTTTTCTGCTGCTATTCTCTCATATAGTGTCACACTATTAGTGTGATTACAGAAATACCTTAACGCGTTTCTTGTGAATTCGCGTTTCTTGTGAATTCGCGCATCATTTTATAATTGATTGTTATTTTACTTGATAATATTATATCTCGAACATTTTACATTATCGAACTCACTAAAACTTTTGTCATGCTTGATTGGTTCAAATCGAAGTTAGGTACACAATGTATCGAGGCGGCAAGCTGAAAGCAAACCGGCCCACTATTGGTCACTGTCATGACTGGAATTGAGTAATGAGCCGCTTTGCTTTCAGCTTTCCGCCTCCGTATTAGTCGTTAAAAAGGCATTAAAAAGTCCACTCATAGACTGCCACCAAATTTCTTCTATATTTTTAATGCAAATTTGAATTCTACAATGAACACCATGGATCATTACGTAGTCTCCGTCACTGACCAAAAAATAAGTTTACAGGTCTGTCATTTTAGTTGTTATTCCTATTTAAAACGTTTCTATCGACTAAAAGGACACAAAAATAATTACGAAATTGTTAAAAAAAACTTTTTAAAATAATAACTGTTGGTCTTATATCTGTATAAACTATATTTTACAAATGTTAAGCAACATACATTGCACAATTGTTTTACTACAAAATATCAAACAATTTTGTAGGAATTAGAATCTAATTAGACTCTATTCAGAAGACGTAATTACAATGGTTAAAATTGGCCTTACATAACAAATATATCAAAACATAACTATACAACTATATACATTTATTAGTTTTATATAAATTTATTTTTTCACAATTTTAGTTATTATATAGTACACGCTTGTTAGTTAATTTTTTGAATTACCTTTGTTTAAGTGCCTAAAATAAGTCTAAAATATAAGAAATTTCTCCTAAAGTGCCAAAAATGGAATAGTTAAAAGGGTCATCATGACCGATTTGGCTAATATAAGTTTAATAACTGTTTGTTAAACTACGTTTGTCATATAAATTTGTCATATAATGTACTCGGTTCAGATACAGCAATTATGTCCACAACGTTATATTATATAACTTATTATATATAATATAACAATTTGTTAAGGATAATTCGTGCATTTAAAATTTACGTAAAATATCTTTGAATAACTGCAATTAAAAGATGAAGGTATTGCAACATAAAAACACCTGTTCTATACGTCTATACGTCCTTTTATAGGTCATTTTAGGTTTTTGGCAAAAACATTTTTCTTGGCCATTATATAGTATGAATTTACGAAAAAAATAAATTCCGAAAAGTACGTTTTTATGTTAGAAATTTGACATAGCGAGTCGATATTAGCGACAATTAAGTTTCTGACTATACGAAGATGGAAAAACGGCTTTAAACAAATTGATTTGACCTTATACCGGAAAAATGTCGGACTGTATAAGGCCTTGTTTCTGTAGACTCGTAATATTTGCTGAATCAGATTTGATGAATTACAGTTATTTCTCACTTCAATATATTTTCCGATCTTGCCATTTTAAATGATACTTATGAATTAGCTTAAAGCTTGGATAACCGAACTTCACATTAAAGCTGACGTTACGGAAATTACTCAATAATGTAATCGAGGAAAATATTACAGTATAAAAACGATCAAATATGACAAAGGCCGGAAGCGCGGAAAAAGTTCTACGACCGCATTAGAACGTCCGAAATTTGATCGTACCACGACTAAACATACATTGCTAAGCATACATTGCATAAGCGCAAGCCTCGCGGACTAGACGTACCAGTTGTTTACAATTAAAAAATATGAAAAATAGAAAGAGCTAAATTTCGATATTTTTTGACAAACAGCTCATTATAAATTCGTTAATCAACGATTATAATTACTTTTAAAACGGTTTAAAAGATCATTGGAAACACTCAAGCGTGGACACACGGTATATATTTTCGAAGGCATTATATAATAAGATTTGTTGATCATATCAATATCCACCAACAAATGTAACAAATAGTTTCGGTAAAATATTTTGTTTACCATCAATCCGTTACGAAAATGAGGGTTGACTTTGAAAAACGAGACTCGGATTATCTTAAGTGTGGGGTGGGGAACTTTAAACTTGGTACTATTTTAATTCGATTTTTAATGGTAAATTGGCATCGGTTAAAAACATATTCTAATCATAGCCCTACTCCCCGTTCTTTTAAAAAACTGAGTTCAATTCGATCGTAATACTGGTCTAGATTTTTCAAATATTGTTTTCTATTTTTACACATTTTGAGCAGGTTCCTTAACGCGTTGGAAAATGATCCCATACGCGGATATTGGACCACTTTTAAGATAGAAAACCAACTCAAAAACTTCCATTAAAAATGAGTGTTACAGTAAACTTACATGGCTTAAGATATAAAAACAGATGTCTCTGAAAAATGTTCGATAAAAACCAGAACACCCATAAATTTGTAATTGATGAGTTTATACGGTTTATAAGGTTATTATAAGGTTAAAATACGTTCAATTTTTGTGTTAAATAATTATATAAACTACTATATAATATAATATTTAACTATGTTATAAACCGCTGTTCTTGATTAAGACGATCAAGAAAGTATATTTACGTACTACCGCTTGCGACCCGTAAAAATGGGCAAAAAATTCACATTCTAGAGTTAAATTTCGTTTTGTTATATCTAGAAGTTTGAAGATGGTATCAGGTGTTTTATTTTAATGCTAAATTGTCTTGGTTGAATTTAAACTATCGCGAAAAGCACCTTCTAATTATAGCCCTACTCTGCTCCTGTGAACAACCTGCACTTTGTGCAGCCGAGTTAAAAAAAAAAATCGAAATCGATGTCTGGCCGATAATCATGGGTGCAATAATATCCCCCTTCTGCCAAAAAAGGCTCATTTGGACCATTTTTATTATTAGTCACGGATCATCTCTCAGGCCCCCTACACCGCTCAATTAAAGACCGTCGTTATTATTATTATTTTTATTGCACAAGGAGGTGTTTTTGAGATATGGAGATGGCTGGTAGAAAAAAATACACGCTCGTCTCGTAATCTTATGTAATTCGGCCAAACAACACCAGCTCACCACCACCACACTCAAGCACAGAAATTCTCTCTTTGACATGTTTTATGCGTAACAAACCATAGTCCAAAAACGACTATTTTTAGAACATCAAATAACCCCTCCAGATTTAATTGGGACCAACCCCCCACGCAACGATAGCTATAGTTCTGATATGATAAGGGTTCTTAGATCAGCAAACCGTGAAAAATATATTATTTTCATAAAGTTACATAAAACTTCAAAACGCTTATATTCTTTTTACCGCAAAAAATGGTTACGCATTTTAAATTTAAGATTTGAACATATAAAATAAATTATAGATTTACCTAGTTCAAAATTATTGTATGTCAAACCTAAATAGTTGCATTTTTATTCTAGAAACTATAAACAAGTAGAATACGCCGTTTCATTTTCTAGAATATAAAGCCTCAACTTTTCGACTTTGACATATAACAGTTTAGATTTACACTTATAGCTTATTTCGAATATTAAGCAGTTATTTTTTAATATTGTTTTTTTAGTATTTAACAATCTTATTAAATTTAAAAAATCAAACGGCACTTAAAAAAATAAGTGTATATTGGTAAAGTTTGAATATAGAAGTATAAATTATACTAAAAATTATTATACTAAAAAAACTTGCGAAAAATTCATTACAAACATAATCAACTGAAAAATTCTTCGTAAACAACGGAAGCCCAAAAGTTCGATTATCAAATTTGAATATAATAAAAAAAATTCAGTAAAAGACCAAACTGAACATGTAATTTATGATGAAGTTTAATTTTTGCATTTTTTTTTAATTGACGTATAGTGTATACTTTCTTTCTTGCGTATTTTGAAAACCTCGTCTTGATGATATTTATTTAGTAATAGTTCTGTATTTATTTTTGAAATAGCTTCATATTCTGGCTAAAAAGGGTTGGAAGAATTCGTAGTTGTGTCTTCGTTTCTCTGATAATTTCTCTGTAAGGTTTTTGTTATTTTTTTCACTCACCAAAAGGTTCGGATGAGCAACACTGGAACCTCTTCTCTCGTGGAAATGTTCAAAAATTAACGTTTTTTGCAACTAAAAAAAATGAAATATATATATTTTTCTCTTTTCGAAAATCACACAATACGAATACAAATCACTCAAAAAGAGGAAAATAAGCTGTTTTGTGTTAGTGGTAATTTCTCGGTACTGTGTGAGTCTTTGCTTCTCCGAAGTGGCTGATTACTGAGAATTCTCTGCCTCCGAGTGGTGGTGTTCTAAAGGATGCAGAGCTCAACGTGACGCTTCAAACCCATTGGCTACTGAATGGTGCTACTCTAACCCCCCGGGGCAAAAGACGCTTCTGAGCTCGTTTTAGATCAACCTCCGGAGCTCAGCTAAACTTGGCGAAGCTGGGTGCACACTTTTTCCTACCTTATTTACAATATTAGTTGTAAGATTTTGTTTCTGTAAAAAACGATCCTTTTCATAAATTAAAAACGTGAGTTCATGCTTATGTTTCCGAAATGTTCTGGGTTTTTTTAATATTTTTAAATATATAACAGTCCCTGATGCATTCAGTGCCGCTGCCTTGAGTGCCGCTGTTTTTGGAAAATCAAAAGCGGCACTCAAGGCATCAGGCCCTGGTGATCAGGGACTGTCTTTATTTTAAATTTGTTTGCAACGAGTTTAAGGACTATCTGTTATTAATTTTGGGAAAATTTTGATTTTTATCAGTGCTAGTTAGAGTGAAACAAAATCATCATGTTGAAAACAAACAATTTTTTTTTTCGTAAAATTTGGGAAAAATTCGAAAATGAAAGACAAATTCACAAATTTAATCACAAATAAACATGCTAAAAAACAATACTGAAATCATTAGACAAACTGTAAGTCCATCAAACAATATAATTTTCACTTTTAGCTTTTAAAAAGAATTTTTATCATTTAGAAACTAATATTTTTTGAACTAAATTTTAATTTTAAAGAGGCATCACTAAATAAATCAATGAATAAGTTCAAAGCTTACTGAAAATAAATCGTGGTCCAGCAATTTGTATTCTTCTTATTTTTCAAAAAAAAAAAAACTAGCATAAAAAACGGACGTCAATGTTTTTAATTCGTAGTTCTAATTGAAGCTACTGACCGAACAGAACTAAAATGTTCATTTGATTACGTTGTTTATGTATAACAAAAGAATAGGCAGTATAAAACTTTATCGAAATGCTTCACTGAATGCACATTTTAGTATATTCGATAGTAAGGATTAATAATTTCAATAACCAACTCGAATATATACTATTTTAAATCAATTATTGTCTGATATCTATTACTATCAGTTGACCATATACGGGTTGGACGTAAAGCCTTGCTTTAAAGTTAACTACTATAATTAGACGCAATTTACGCTTATATGTGGTAGAATTTATATGTATAAATTAAGTTATACAGTACAATAATAAAAAATATTATATAAATTATAATATTATATTAATAATATATGTAATAAAAATATATTCTATTCTATACATGTTATAAAAATTTACATTATACTATAACTCCCTATTACTCAGCTTAGTAGTAGTTTAGGTCGAAAACCCGGTATATATATAATGTATGCCCGCTTAAAGTGTAGAATATAAGACGAACACCGCATTAATTAAAATAATTATGCCAGTAGATAAACCGTAGATATATTAAAAACTAACGTTAACATATCTTTATTCTTATATCTTAACACTTACGCATGAGTCATAGCGTCTAAAATCTGTCAAGATATGAGAAAATTTTCTTCTTTAGGGGAAAAATTAGAGCACTTCCACAGGTCATCAGGATTTCCTTTTTCAAGACCTATACTATAAAAAACCTAATACAGTTTTTCAACTCATATCGAAACACCTGGACTAAAATTTGTACAGCATTTACAAATATGAGATTTCAGTCCAGGTGTTACGATATGTCTTGAAAAACTGTATTAGGGCTTTTTGATTCTTCATTTTCTGTAAAAATTAGATTAAGTACAGAGGAATTGACAGATAAGTTTAGAGTTATAAATGAAAGCCGGGCAAAGACGTCTGCCCGTTAATGATGATTCGAGGGGTGATTAGGACACATATATATGTTTACTTCAAGAGTGGGCAAAGCGGGGGGTTCATTTAGTGATCGTTTCGTGTTCAACTCTCTGTTTTGTTGCTCGGGCTCCGCGCAATGGGATGCTTGGCAAAAGAGGACCTTCTAATTTTAGTTTAGAGAGCCGCGGCCATCCAGGCTAGCAGTTGTGATGTAATACACTATACCGAAAAACACCAGCCCCACCACCGCCAATATAACTCCACTAAACCTTATTTTCTATCTCTTTTTTTTGCACTCCACCAAGATGCTGAGAAAAAAAACGAATGGGACATAAGAGAAAAACTAGCCATTAGGGATTCCATCAAATCGCTCACATCCAAGCGATTCCGGCCGCGTCGCACAACACTTGTTTTTATCTCAGACGAGTTTTTTTATAAAAAAATAACAGTGAGTTATTTGAGTTACAAAAATTCGGGATATTAATTTTGCTCATTTTTTGATTTACTTTTTTCTTTATCGGCCACATACGAGCGTTCATAGCACTGCGAAACGTTTATGAAAAAAAAATAATACTTAGTTTACTCCCCTTGTTAACCTCTGAGCACCTGTATAAAACATTTGCTTGAACGTACAAAAGGGACGTTTGTCCGAACTCGCGATTAGCCGCTATAAAGTCAATTTTTTAGTTTCAAATCATTCCAACTAAAGTCTTGCTATATTTGATCATCAATATCTACACAATGGCGAAGGTCAAGTCGACCAAAAAAACGAAATTCTAAAACTTTATCAATTACGAAACAGCATCCAACGTAATATTTCTTACTAATCTGTTAGAAAAAAAATCTAAAAAATATTACTTGTGATTTATTTGAGATTTACGTGCTCAATTACTCGAGATACATAAAATAAAAATTGTATTTTATTTTTGTTAACATTATAGTATAGGCTATACTGTATAGCTTATTTACACTGTTTAAAAAGCAAACTATACAAAAATGCGTTGAAAGTTCTAATTTGGACAAATGTCCGCAATTTTATTCAAGACATAATAAAACGTAGAAAACGGTCGGTAAAAAAATTAGTATACAAATTGAGACAAAAGATAGATTCCTGATTTAAAAAAAATACAGGACGTTCATCATGGCCTGTACGGCCTAAATAACTGTTGTATTTTTGGGGTTTTATTTTTACTATTGTATTGATGTAGATTTCACAGATAAATAAATGTTAGTGTGGTACATTTTTTACTCAACTGTAACGTTTGGTAAATTCAACGGGTCGTTGTTATTCTTCATTTTAGAACGGTCTTCATCAGAACGTATACAACATTGCAGAAAAGTTATTTCAATCTTAGTAATTGTCCTTGGTGATTCAAATAATAACAAAAAACGATTTGCATCGAAAATATGGTCGTAGTTTACGCCAAAACTAGGAGGAAACGCCTGAATTACTGCCAAATGAATACAGTACGCAATCTCGCGTTTTTTATCTGAATAATTCGATCACGTTCGCATCTACTAATTTAACCCCATTGATTTTAGAATCGAAATGTACCCCCTTTGTTGTTGGTCGTTATCTTGGTATTTTTTTTCCTTTTGTTGCAGATTTTTCAGAAATTTTAAATGTTAAAAATAATGCAATTTACGCTGTCATCTTATATTTTACGGTCGTTTTTTTCTGTTGGACGTTAGTTTTCAGGTCAAACTGGCAATATAAGTTTAGTAAAAAAACAAAGGAGTAAAAATAATATCACCAATAGCCCATTGGGAATAGAAATGGCAATGAATCGGCACAATTGGCTCGCTCAGAACCNCAATTACTCGAGATACATAAAATAAAAATTATATTTTATTTTTTTTAACATTATAGAATAGCTTTAAGTTAATAATATTTACAATGTTGTTTAAAAACCAAACTATAAAAAAAGGCGTTGAAAGTTCTAATGTGGACAAATGTCCGCAATGTATATTCAAGACGTAATAAAACCTGGAAAACGGTCGGTAAAAAATCAGTACAAATTGAGACAAAAAATAGATTTCTGATTTAAAAAAATACAGGACGTTCATCATGGCCTGTACGGCCTAAATATCTGTTGTATTTCGATTTCAGAGATCAAAGTATTTAGATTTCAGAGATAAATAAATGTTAGTGTGGTACATTTTTTAATCAACTGTAACGTTTGGTAAATTCAACGGGTCGTTGTTATTCTTCATTTTAGAACGGTCTTCATCAGAACGTCTACAACATTGCAGCAAAGTTATTTCAATCTTAGTAATTGTCCTTGGTGATTCAAATAATAACAAAAAACGATTTGCATCGAAAATATGGTCGTAGTTTACGCCAAAACTAGGAGGAAACGCCTGAATTACTGCCAAATGAATACAGTACGCAATCTCGCGTTTTTTATCTGAATAATTCGATCACGTTCGCATCTACTAATTTAACCCCATTGATTTTAGAATCGAAATGTACCCCCTTTGTTGTTGGTCGTTATCTTGGTATTTTTTTTCCTTTTGTTGCAGATTTTTCAGAAATTTTAAATGTTAAAAATAATGCAATTTACGCTGTCATCTTATATTTTACGGTCGTTTTTTTCTGTTGGACGTTAGTTTTCAGGTCAAACTGGCAATATAAGTTTAGTAAAAAAACAAAGGAGTAAAAATAATATCACCAATAGCCCATTGGGAATAGAAATGGCAATGAATCGGCACAATTGGCTCGCTCAGAACCAATATTCCAATTTGGCTCGGCTCAGCTCGCCATCGAGAGCCAATCAAACCAATAATTTAAACATGAGCGAGCCAAGAACAATTCTGCTCGGTTTGGGTTGTCCGGGGCGGACTCCGGGCCGAGCCACTAAAATTTTTATATCGCCCGAGCCAAGCCAAAGAATTTTTGAGCTAGCACGAGCCGAGCCAAAAAAAGCCAATTATGCTGAGCCCTAGACAGTCCATATCCTAATTGTACTTTGTTCTACTCATTCAATCGGTAGACTCATTTTCATTCAATGCTTCACTTCTGAATTGTTAGACTTACAGAAAATCTTTGTAAATTGAAATTTTAATTCGGGAAGTATCTCTTGAAGATAATTTGAATAAAAAAAAATCCAAGATCAAAAAAGAGACCAACGTTTTTTTAACAAAACATTTCATAATGAGAAAACGGTTGGAAAATTGTTTTCTAAGAAAAATACCGTAATCATATTCTGCGCGTCGAAGCTTGTTCGAATAATTTGGCTTTCTTGTTAAATTATGTTTATTGGCGAAGGAAATATTTTAGCAAATTCTTATGAAGTCAATTTGTCGAAGAAAACATGAACCAAATAAGAATCTTTTACAGTTGCTAGGTAAAGAATATTTTTGCACAGATGATATTATGGGATAGCCGCAATAGAATCAACGTTGTTTGAAAATGACATAATTAATTTATTGCAGTTTGCGTTGATTGCAAGGAAATTGCTACTACGCCATAATCAACTTATGGCTCCCTTCGAAATTTGGAATTTATTTACCTGTCTTATCTGTAACTTTGAAGAAGCGAAAAAATTTTTAAATTATAATATTAAGATTTTTAATTTAAGAATCATTCATAATGTACTTCATACAAATTCGAATTGTGCAAATTTTATTACAGATTGTGCAGATTTTGTATATGTAAATTGATTGCCTTATTAAGCTTGAATTATGCCGCAGTATATAAATTATATAAGATAAATATAATAAATATTTACAGAGGGTCTCAAAAATAATAGTCCCTCATAAGTATCGCTATCGTTAAATAAGGATCCTTTTCCAAAACACGAAACCGACCCTTATTTGGCTAGCCCCCTTTAATACAATAAATAATACTATTTATATTATAATACAAAGAAGTCATTCAAAAGGGTCATCACGAGCAGGGCTCGGCACAATTGGCTCGCTGAGAGCCAACAAATTTTTGAACTAGACCGAGCCGAGCCAAAAAAATTTGAGCTAGAGCGAGTCCGCCGAGCCGAGCCGCAAAATATTTGTTGCCGCAAAAAGCGAGCCGAGCCTAAAAAACCCGACTATGCCCTGATCATGAGTCATCAGTAGGACAGTCGCCTGAGATTTTGACCCGATTTTAGAAGTGTTTCAAAATGCTTGATTTTCAGATATATATAGTAACCCAATACGGCGCATCCCGTGGTGNAAACGTCTGTGACGGTTTTAAAGCCATTTGACGAATTTTAAAGCATAAAACCGGGCCAATTTCTTTGATTTTTGTCGAAATTCTCAAAAATAACCGGTAAATTTTCATTTTTTTTCTTTTATTATAAATTATTTCGGAAGACGGCGACAAACTACAATTAATATATCGGAACTGAATTCATATCTATCATATTCGGAAAAATGCAAAGGGAAAAACTAAAAAATCGAAAAACCGGTTTAACTTGAACCGGTTTGTTCGGTTGGCTCCAATTTTTTTTTTACTTTTTATCTATCGCATATAAACTACAAACTGTGAAGGTTTGGGAACGCTCAGGTCTATATTTCTTGTAGGTGTGGTCCCAGGCGACGGTCCTAGTCATCAGTCAATATGGAAAAATATGGACATAGGTCCGTAATCGTGGTCAAGGAACTGCTAGATAATCGTAATCAGAGGTTAACACAATTATCACTACACACTTTTTTCTCTGTTAAAAATTGCCACGTAAAAAAAATTGTATATAAAAGTGTTAAAAACCCTTTATTAGTGTTTGGAATAAACAAACTTAGGTTTGAAAAAGTCTTCTAAAGCGGCACGATTATCTATAAGATGCTTGTACTGTTTCCACTTTCCAGGTGCAAAACCAATTTTTTCCCAAATTGAATCAAAATCAGTTATTTTTTGTGTGGTTGTTACAAAATCGAACTATGCAAGGTGAAGAAGCTCGTCGAGCGCAGAATATGCAAATGTAAACACGACCAAGTCTGCCCTTTAGAACTCCGCCAAAGCCTTGTAAACTTTATTTCACACCTGAATTTAAGGTGTTACTTACCACAAGAAAAAGTCCTGTATATTTGCATTATGAACTGTAGTGCACTGTATTGTCAATTGTGTATACAGTTTGTGCGACTTATTAATTATATAAGCCCTACACCGTGCAGTGTGGGCATATTTGCCAATATGGGTTTTTTAATCGTGAATACAGGGGGGTTGGTATTAAGAGGAAAGTTTAAAAAACTGACCTGACCTTAAATGCGTTTTAAAAAAATGACTTTACCTTATAACCATCGGAATTATTTTTTTTCAACAATAACACCGTATTAAAAGACACACTTGTGAAATCATGATTTTATAGAAAAAAAGTGTAAAAGGACACATATGTCGCTCTAAAAGACACATATGTAATTAAAAAAAATCCCAAAGAGTTTCTCAAAAACTGATTTGACCTTATAACGGTACAAATGGCAGACCTTATAACCAACTCAGCCTGCAATTGTTGACCATAATGATCTACAAGCGTAAAACTGTACATCTAAACGATATCATATTTGCACTTTTTAAATGTTTTTTTTATTTTTACCCCGCCAGAACAAAAAAAGTGCCAAGTAATGTGAATTAAAGCAGAGCACGTCGGTAGGTTGACAGGTCAACTGAATATTCTGCCATTTTTTGACTTCAAGAATCATATCTACGAGCTTAATATCCTTATTGAGTTGTTTAACTCTTACACTCCGCATTGTTTTTGTTTTGTTGCTCATAAAGTAATAATATCGTATAAGAAATGTTTGGGGCGCGCGGCCAAGCGGATAAATTAGCGGTAGTACCGTTACATAGCAGCTTTCCCGGTAATACAATTTTGTAACGAGTATGTTTCTTTCTAAAACAAATTGCAAAATTTGAAGTTCGGGACTGTAGTAGTGTATTTAATTATAGTAATTGGTAGCCATATTCCTGATAAGCTTTACAGTATATTGTAGTCTATGAATCCGAAGATTATTAGTATTAAATTCAAACTATCTACAAATCATAATTGATCAAGGTTTTAGTACTGAAACATGCAATGACAAAGATTATTTTAATCCGGTCGATAACAAAAATAGATTGTCCAGAAAGTGTTGCTCCCTATTTAATAATTGTGTGGAAGCTAGGAAAAGGCAAAAACGTATGTTTCGGTATAAACACGCACAATTCAGTATTTACGGACAGAGCAAAACCCAAAAGCGAAAAAGGCTGCCAACACAATCCGACGATAAAAAAGACAACAGCACTTAGGGTCTCTAACAAATTGGCCCCTAATAAAAATTCCTTGAGAGCATCTACTAAGGGTGGTAGTCTGGTAGAGTCGGTTTGTTCACAAAAAAACTGTCAAAAAGCAACCCTTCCTGAAGACAGGGCACACATTATATAAGTTTGGGAAATTTTATACCGTCAGCCTCGATATCCATCCTTTTTAGTTCAATAACTATTGACATTGAACTTAAGTCACACTTGAGACATCCGGTTTTCTAAACGAATAATTCTGAATTAATGTATTCATTTGGTTTTTTTGCAAACCATTTTTAAAACAGTTAACTATTTTTGCTATTGAAAAAAATTTTGAAATTATTTTTTGTTCTCGAAATAATGAGTTTTTACTGTTTTTGTTTTACAATCAACTCAAAAAAAAATATATATATTTTTGGACAAAATCTCAAAATGTTTTCAATAGGAACTGATGTCAAAGATCTTGACATTGATTTGCAAGAAAAATTATATCGTTAGGAATTGTCGTCTTAAAAATTAAAATATATGGACCATATTTTATGGACTACACCACCTAACACGTTATGTTAACACCATTAAACGTCAAAAACTGTTAACATAATGTAATTTTGTTAACATAATGTGGTAGGGCGTTTGGTTAAACAATTGGAAATCGAAGTTAATCAAATCCCAAAAAGTGTTAACATAATCTAATTTTGTTAACATAACGTGTGTTAACATAACGTGTTAGGTGGTGTATATCATATGGTGTTTTTAGTACACATTATGCGGTCTTTGTTTTTCACGAAATTAATTGTGCAGTTACCTTGAGGACTTTTAATGATGATAAAAGTCAACTGAACTTAACTGTCATGCACCACCGACATCCACCACCGTCATGCACCGTTTGGACCAAATTTGGCCCAAACAGTGCATGACAGTTAAAAGAAACACGCAAACAAATTTTCCCAAAAAAGACTTATGTGAGTGATTTCCCATTTCAACCAATATAGTTTGAAATGCTCAAAATTTCTAGAATTTTTTGTGGAAACTGTTTTTTGTACTTGAACTCTTGATACATTTCAGGATTACCTGAAGTGAACTGTACGTATAAAATACGGTAAAAAATGATGTTTATTTGTAAACAAATCGACCCTACCACTCTTAAGAGTGTTTGGGCTCATTTCGACCTAAAATTTTTGGACCAAATAAATCGTTTGTAGTTTCCGAACCCGTGGATGTTTTTGTTTGAAAAAAAAAAGTTTAATGTAGTCCCGACGATTCTCTGTCAGTTCCAATTGCTTATATATTGATAAGTAGTCTGAGACGCGTTCCAGAGGCTCTGAACAAATGGTGATTTTTCCTACAATATTCGTCGGAATATTTTTTTTTTATATAACAATAGCTAGCTCTCTTCATGTGTAACCCTTCCACAGTCTTTGATTTTTTAAACGAGTCTGATGAAGTTTTGCGGCATAAAAGAGTGACTTTTCATTCGGTGTACCCTCACTTGGACAACATTTGGAACTTGTGCAAACTTTTTCCACGTGACTTTTAGCGTATTCGCAGTCAAAAAATAAATCTTTGTTGAAGTTCCAAATATTGCTCACGTTCCCCCTTCACTTGAGCAATATTTGGAACTTGAGCAACGTTCTTCAGTTTCCCCCCTTTGTCCAAGTTCCAAATATTGTCCAAGTTCC
>SCLG01000360.1:49326-73766 GCA_004367875.1 Oikopleura albicans
CTACATCCTTTCTGTATTATACGTCTTACACTGGTAGTGCAAATAAATCAACCACATATATATTTCTTCAATAAATTTATTTTCAATAAATTTCCACGCTTGCGTATTGCATTACAATCTACCAGTGATAGAAATTTAAATATCATTTGTGTAGCTTTCAACAGAAGTATAATGTTTTGTGACGCGCGCCGGTTTATCTCGGAGAACGAGTTAATGTGAAATATTTTTTTTCTTAACTCAGTCGATCTGCCAGTGATATGATATGCAACAGATTACGGGATCATATCGCTGACAAGTTAACCCTAGACCGCTCAGTGTTCCCATATTTGGAAACATCGGGCTATTTTAGTAAATATCTCGGATATGACTCATACCGTATGAGATATTATATAATAAAACCTACTACGCAATTTAAGGTTAACTAAAGCAAACAGTTGCTGTTATTCTTCTAAATAAACCGATGCATCCTTGATTTTAATTATTTCCTATGATTTGTAGTGATGCGCAAATGCGAGTTAAATTTCGATGAATTGTTTTATAAAATATTAAAATTATGGCTATTTATATTTAATATCTCTTAACTATACCATAATTTATGGTCCATAAATCTAATTAATTAAATAAAAAATAAATGAGACTCCAAAAAAAAAAACTTTCAAAATGTTTTTCAATTCACGTTTGCCTAATTATTTCTTGTATTTTATGAAAAAAATCTAAAATTCAGTTGAAAAAAAATGTTGGCAAAAACATTTAAAATTTATTCTGAAAACTGCCTTTAACTCACTTTAATAGAAGTTTATAATTTTCTCCTATTTCTGTTTTTTCCCGAAATCAACCCGTTCGATTATTTCAGGAAATTGTCAAAGAATCACATTCAAATAGATGTATTTAACAAAAAGCCTTAACTCAAAGTTAATAAGATTAAAGCATAAAACCAAACAAATATTTAAACATACGTAAAAAACGCAGAAATTCTCCTAAATAAACTATCACAGGGTGTGCGATAAGGTGCTTTGCTTTAAAAAATAAAAAAGGGAAAACGGTTCCTGTCCAGCGTTCACAATTTTGTGAATAAATTACAAGGAATACATTTTTGGTACCAGAATTTAAGGCACGATAAATCCATTATACCAAGGCAACAATGTGTTTAAGTATTTTATGGTGTAGGAAGGGGTGAGAACGTTTGAATGAGAAATTATATAAGCAGAAGTAGTAACTCTGAAACAAGTTAGCGTAAATTAAGTATCACAGTCTTGCGGCCCCGAGTTAAGCTCTAGTACAGGCAGAAAGAGTATATATTCGGCAAGTTCGATACTAAAATAAAAAAAGGCAGCACGGTGTTTCGAAAAAAATTACTACATTACACAATGAAAAACAAATCAATCCGTATATTTATTAAAATTTCGACGGAAACGTTCTCATTCGATTAATTTTCTCCGTAAAACGGGAACAATTATCGATTTTTTTCTGGGTTATCTTTTGCTCCCCCAGTGTCGCAATTACGCCTGTTTCTTTACTAATTCACATTTCATCGTTATTTAGCCAAAAAAAAAAATACATACAAAACTACAACAAATCACAAAAGGCCGAGGGGTTACGCAAAATCGATCAATATTTTTTTACCATGAAGTGGATTTCGAAACTTTCGCAGACGTGATGCCTAATTTAGCGCGAATTTGAAACATTTGTGTCATTTTACTTGAACATAAGTCTCATTTTTTCAAAATAAATTAAATATAATAAGTGCAGACGTCAAGACAATTGCTTCACTCTCATCGACAATCAGTTCCATAGACGCGATAAAAAAACGAACGATAAATATCTATTTTGAAATACAATTACATTAATGTAGGGTTTTTTACAATCTTATTATCCTTTCAAAAAAGTCAGTTTCTCAAAATAAGGGACCAGAAAAGTCAAAATCGTTTTCGCCCACGCTCACGTGTTAATGGAGTCATTTTAATTTCCCCAGTTGACCCGAAGAAACGCGATTTAAGGGTACCCGAAAATATTTTTTAAGAATCGTTTTTGCACCTTTTAGCGAGGCAAAACGGACTACAATAATCAATTTACATGGGGAAGCCATACTAAGTCAGCTACGCGTAATATGATAATACTAAAAAAGACCAATTGAACTCTTTAACGTGATATCATATCCCTGATATATATATATTATATATATATATATATCTAATAATTTTTTTTTGTAAAATTGGTGAATTGGAATAGATCTATGATAAATGAAGTGATTGTCGATCAGAGGCTAATTTGGAAAGTCTTGTCTTCGTAAATAATAAAAAATTTAAGGCAACAGTAATTAATTAGGAGTATAAAGCACACCGCTCTGTATTAAATTTAAAATGACTTAAATCAGATCACATAAATTTTGGAAAGCAATTTGACCGCAAATGGAATTTTTAGTGGCAATTTCATTAAAAATGACTAATTATCTAAATCCATATATTCAATAACCAATTTAACATATTCGTTACAACGACATCAAGCTTGATGAAGCTAAAAAAGCTTGGCTGATAGAAAATAAGGGATAGGAAAAAAAATTATGGGACCAGTTTGGCTATATTACCTTCCAACTATCACACTAGGTGAACTATTAATCGTCAAGATCCCTTTTTTAATTTTTTTTTAAATAATTTTGATACTATCTAAACAAGTTTTATATTCGCGGCTTTAAAAATGGAAAACTCCAAAAAACTCAGATGATAAAATATGAATGATATGGAAAGTGAACTCCCAGAAGGCATATGCGTCATAAAAATAATTTCCAAAATGAACATGTCTATCTCGTCATTACCAGCCAAAAAACAGAAACACACAAATATTACAGTAAAACAGGTTGATTTGAGACCCGGATAGCGCAGGCAATTCAACTTTTAATATTTGGAACTATTTTCCCCAGTAATTGCAAAATAAATATAGTCTTTTTTAGTACAACCTGAAAGTTACTTCTTTGAGAACGAAGATTTCGAATATCTAATAAAGGTATTAACAACAGTTTTTTGTGAATTGAACTACAAAAGGTCTAGGGTATTTTTCAAAAATTGTCGACTAGTGTCAACAATGTTTAGCTCCAAAATTTCTATGTATACCTTCCTTGTATTTTCTGTAATCTTCCGTCGCCGAAAAGAAGTTTTGGGCTGTCGTAAAAATGACGTACAGGCCCGGCAATATAGGGGGTAGTTAGGACCTTATAACTATACCCCTGTATGTCTTTGGAGTTTTATGGGAGTAATATGATTGTTTTTGGAGAATTTATTTGTATCATTGGATTTTCATATTTTATGATTAAAATTTCGTCAGGTTAACTTAAAGTGCTACCCGATTACAAAAAAAATTTCTATAAGTGGCAACGGTTAACATTGGAGTTAACCTGTAAACCAATAGAAAATATCTCTCGCTATTATTATGGTTTTTTCAATGTGACGATATATATATAATATATTGAATATCTACTAACGGTATCACCACAAATCCATTTTCACCAAGATTGTTTCTCCTTTTCTCATTTACGGGTTTCATGCAAATTATATCATACGGAAAGTGGTTATAATTAGATATATAAAAAAACGTCAAAAATGGCATATGGACCGCCTGGTTGAACGACATTTTAGGAAAAAAATGAGATAGAAACTTTGAAGACTCTAAAACAATCGTGATTTCACAAAAAAAATCAATTTTTAACCACAAAAAACCCTAACTAAAAATGAATTTTAGCAGATACTGACCATCTGTGCTAGACCCATTTTGGCTATCGGGATTTTCGGGAAACGACAAGCCAAAACATCAGTTTAATTTTTTGATTTATTGACTTTTGAAAATCTCCAAATCGGTTATATGAATTTAGCGCGGTCGATCAGGAACGTTTTTATAGATTTTTGTATGTACAGATCTGTAGATAAATTTCTGGGGAAAACTATAACAAAAAAACCTGTAGCCTCGAAAGGCCGACTGGCCAATCACGGGTTCAATATCAAAAAATGTAAATACATAATTATGATATGCCTATAGCCCACGTTCAATTACAATGATTTTGGTTTTCTTAAAGCTTGTGTACAGTTACAAGTAGTTTGTGAGTTGAATAAAAGCACAAAAAATTAATTCTTATTATAAAACAAAACAAACACAAAAAAAATAATAAAATAGTATGGGAGAAAAAAAAACAAATAAATTTAAGACATCTTAATTTCTGATTATAAATAATCGGTTTTATTAGTAACTTTCGAATAAATTCATCGTTTAGGGATTTGAATTACAAATTGTAACTGATAAGATTTTTTTACAAACAAAAATTTAGTAGGTAATAAACCGCTGATATTTCAAGTTAATGTGTGTTAAAGAGTGTGCTCAAATAGCTACATTTATGGTTTACCCTAATCGTCATGTAAAATGACCCTTGTTCGCAAATGGGCCAAAAAGTGTCAAATATCCAACAATAAAAAATGAAATTTGATTGCTTTTCGGGGGAAAAGGAGTCGAATTTCTTTTTCTTATCAGTCATTTATAATTAGTTGTGATGACATTAGACAAAATATTGGCAATACAACAAATTATTTTTAATCAAAACAAAAACTTAAAGGTGTATATTATTTTAAGGGGTGCGCAGAGAGAGGGGGCAGGGGCTGGTTCAAATCAAAAGTTGACTGCTGGTAACTCGGCCCCGCAGAGGTGCTCATTGATACGGACCCTCGCACATTTGCGTTATTCTATTTTGAACTCCGGCAACGACGTTGAAAAAATCTTCTGAACTTGAATATGCAATATTTTCCATATCCGATATGATGTCGAGGAGAAGACGATCATTTTTATCGTCAAACCAGGACGTGACGGGGACCGCATTCTCGGGCTGGAATAAGTAGGAGGCCGGACTGTTGTCGATTATAATGACCCGATCTAAATCACGTCCCAAACGAGAGAGATCCTTCACGTAATTCCCGCGATCGTAAACGCACGAGTCCCGAAACAGGCGAGTCGAGAACACACTGATAAAAATAATATTTAAAGTGATAAAATTTTTTTCAGGACGGGTCATACAAGTTCAGCTGATTTAAAACTCTAGAAAAGTCTTTAATATAAAATCCCGTTAAAATCAATCGCATGAAAACTATAGGAGAAAAGAGTGGTGAAATATCAATTTTCCTCAAGTTCAGGGCCTTGTTGGGGACGGGGGGAATATTTATGATGCCCAAAACCATCTAATTTGGGCAAACAACGCTTTTTGTTCATATTGGTTTTGGACCTTCAAAAAATTCTAGAACAAGCTAGTTTTTTTCCGTTTTCTGCTAAAAAACTCAAAAAACACAATCTTTTAGGGAATTGTTTCGCAAACCAGACGTGATTTTATAGAATTTTTCACCAAAAAAACTGACTTAAGATTAGTTTATCGCCAAAAACAAAATTTAAAATAGAATTTTCCCTCACAAGAAACAAAGGAAAAGTATTTGATTTTAACATAAGAGGCCTCTCTGTCCCATATTCTACATACTTGTGTGGGTCAATCTCATTGGCCACTTCGTCGGCATATTTAGCAAGGGACGCGGTGAATAAAACGCACTCGAACAATTCGCCCATTTTCGCCAGATACTCGTCGACATAAGGCCGTTTTAAAACGTACACCTGATGTGTAACACCCTCGATCTCGACGGGAACGCGGAAATCGGCATTTGCAATGGGCTTGAAGCTCGAGTGTACAAGCGTCTCATCTAGATCAATAACTGCGCAAATCTTGCCGGACTTGTCCGGCCCCAACAACGGCGTTCCATGCCCCTCAATGTTAACCTGTTAAAATTATAAAATAAACAAGGAGGTTATGATGCGGATTGTTGTGGAATAAATTCAGCTTGTGGAATAACTATTCCACTACAAATTATGCCCCATGAAACAGCAGGTCATGATGTGGAGTAATTTGGTTGGAAATAAATTCAGCTTTTGAAATATTTCAACATTTCGACTTTCAAAAAGTTCGCTAGTTTTCCCCCAAACTGACTTTATAAATTAGAATACTGTCTTTACTCCCAAGACGGACGATTCCTTCCAACACGGACGCTTTTTATGAAAAAATGTCCCAAAACAGTCGAAAATGGACACTTGACCCAAAAACGGACGGTATTTTCGAGAAACAAAAACGTATTGAAAGTAAGGACTGTATATGTTATGTATACTAAACCATGGCCTCCCAATAACAAAAAACTTTTTTATCCCAAGAATTAAAAAGTTAAACTTACAATATCTGGTGGTGGCCTTCGAACTTCGGAAGCTTCTGGAAGGGGAACTTTAACGTCGCTTGGCGTTAATTCATTACTACTCTGGCTATCATGTTCGTTATCTTCGTTGGTCAACGTTTCGCCCGGTTCCCGGTATCGATTACCATTACCAGTAAAGCAGCAAAAGAGTTGACGCAAAAAACCGCCGCCACGGCTCCGTTGGCTAGAGTGCCTGCAATTGGGGTGACATTATGTGGAAATATGAAATCGGACAGAAAAACGGGCAAGTGGAAAAGTTTTAAAACTCGTACGGGGGTGTTGTAAAATGATAAACGCCCAAAACCTTTTTTGTATTTTTTTTAATTTTGAAGACTTTGTTACCCTCGAGATATTTTTTCCAATTTTGTATCAACCTAAATAAAGCTACGGGTAAAGCTAAGTTAAGGGTACAACCTGATTTGGGCAGAATTCATTAAAAAGAAAAGAGCCCTAGAAACCTAAAAAACGGGAATCTTGAAAAGGGTTTTATTTTCGGTAAAATTTCCTTAGAAAAGGTTGAAAAAGGCCAAAACTAAGTTTTGTTTACCGACAATGAAACTCTTTTTCAGGTTTGGCCCTTTTCTGTATTCGCCCAAATCAGGTTGTCCCAAATAGAGCGACATAGACCTGTTTTCCAAATGTCACAATTTTTCGCACATCATTTTTCTACATAATGGTACCCCCCTGCTGCGTTCATTTCCGGTCAGGGCTGCCAATTCGGCCTGTTCCTCACCCGGTCGCGTTGCCTGGTGAATGATACTCGCCATATTTTTACGTTAAACTTTTCTTTTTTTGCGTGTAATGTGATTAGTGACGATCAACGTGTGTATCTTCGCAATTCTGCTTTTTTTNCATCATTTTTCTACATGATGGTACCCCCCTGCTGCGTTCATTTCCGGTCAGGGCTGCCAATTCGGCCTGTTCCTCACCCGGTCGCGTTGCCTGGTGAATGATACTCGCCATATTTTTACGTTACTTTTTTTTGCGTGTAATGTGATTAGTGATGATCAACGTGTGTATCTTCGCAATTCTGTTTTTTTTTTGTCAATTCAATTTTTTCGATTTTGATCTGATCGACGTCAATTCTCGATCCTAACCAACTTTCTCAAGACCTTAAAATAAACTTAGAACCGGAATTAACCGCGGTTACGATGGAGTGGTTCAATCGGCGTGGTTCAATCGGAGTCTCTTATTTGAACAATAACAAAAGAAAATAAAGGCCAGGCTTTATTAGTTATAAGGCCAAGGTCTAAAAAGCTGACCCTTTAAGGGGGTTAATGGTGTTGAGTAAATTCTATATTGTCACAATTGACAAATTGACAAAAAATTCTAGATATGTTTTCGGTAACGCTTGATNAGTGGATCAACAATAATATGCGTTTTGGTAATGAGAACCGACTTTCAACGTTTCAAAAAATTCAGACTAACGTACTGGCCAAACATTCAATATTCGTCACTTTGGCGGTATTAAATTAATCTGATATGTACGGATATATTACAGATCGGCTAATGTACCAGTGCATCAGAAAATGTTTGAAGTTGTTAATACAAAAAAAAATTAATTGATAGCGTTAGTCATTCAATTTTTATGGTGATTTTTCCGCTAGATTTTTTTTCGAGAAATTGAGCAACATTTACCCCCTTAACCCAAAAAATGTTTTGTTCTTTAAAAAAAAAGTTCCGAAAGACATGATTTCATAGATAAAAAGTGTAAAAAGACATGTTGAAAAAAATTAATTGACAATAAATATATTTTAATTTAGTAGTAAACCTCAAGGGACGAAAAAAAAAAATTCTTTAAAATTTATTAAAATTAAGGGTTGGTAAGCTAGGAAGGGTTTTCGGTTTCCACAACCATTTAAACTTTTTTTTTGAAATAATTGTACTTTATTTGGCAACCAATTTTTCCACCCTTTTGTACCGACTTTTTTACCACTAATTTTTTTTTTGTGAGGATTTTTAGGCATAACTTACTTCTTCGACCGCCAAAACCCATCGTTTGTCCAATTTGAATTGTCCGTATAGTAAGATTTATTTTTTTTCTCTACGTTTCGGATTTCACTCTAAATATTTACTATTTTTTTCATTTCGCAATGACGAGGTGAAAATTTTATTGGTTGATTTTTTACGATCAATCAAAAAATAATAATAATAATTCTTAGCTCAAATAGACATCAATGTAACAGAAAATAGCCATAGAAGTGCGTTCAATCGTGTAAAAGTAAAATACTAAAACAAAAATGGTGAATATGGCGATTACGTAACTTTATTAATGAATGTTAAAAAATATAAGTCTTGAATTGATATGAAAGAACAAAAAATGGTGGAGAAAAAGGCTTGGAGTGGGACGGAAAACCGGCTACTCAGCGTTCGCCCTGAAAACCTGCCGAATGTTTTTTTTTTCATATCTTCTAGATTTTTTCCATTTTTTTTTCTCCACGAAAAAAAAGTTTTGAAATTGACATATATGATGCATGTCTACTAAGGCAGCTTTTCATTTAGGTCAGTCCCTACCTGTGCACGAAATTACGGGCGTAATAATAACGTTATGAATTAATTTAATGGACGTACCTGTATAAAAATAAATTCTTCATGGTTTAACCGAACGAAATTTTTAAAAAATATTTTTTTTCTCTCATTTTTTCTTCTTTTTCTCTTTTCCAATGTTAAATTGGAGCTCAATTTGTGATTTGAGCTGAGAAAAAGAGTCCATGTTCTAGAATTTTTTTGTATTCCAACCAATTCTCAATTTACATTTTAAATGTTGAACGAGAGATAATTTTAATTATTATTTTTCAATTAAAGGGAAGGAAGAGAATATTAATAGATCAGGAATTTGAAACAAAATCTTTGAAATTGAGCATTTGTTTACAAGTTTTGGCGCTCGAGAGCATATTCTACCCGAAAAGGAATTTAACGATGAATAGGCTATCTAGCGTCAAAATTTTTACAAATTCGTAATTTACGGGTCAAATGCGTTTTCCGTGAGCAAAAAAATGTAGTCCCAGCTAGAAAATATACAAAAACGCATGTAGCGTGTTTTCATGGCAAAAGTTGCGTAGAAGAATGCAACTGTAACAGTAGTCGCAATTTGAGCAACAAGAAAACTTTTGAGCCAGTTGGAAGGTCTATTTTTCGTAATGTTTAAGAACTGATATTTCACTCTATGTCAGATTTTTGTAAGTCAAACTTTACTTAGGTATTGAACCTTGTTATTTGTAAATGTTAAAAATTATTTTTAATGGACAACTCTAAATCGTTAAGGGTGGTCTGCTCGATTTGTTTACAANTTGTAAACAAATCGAGCAGACCACCCTTAAGGTAACTGGGTAGAATGTGATAGTAAGGTGAAATCTGAGAGCAAATATTTAGGCTAAAAAGTGTTAAGATAACGGAAAGTTGTTAAGACAACTGGTTTGCTCATTTACAAACAAGGCGGACCTAAACTGGTGGCTACCCCATTTTAAAACTAGTCGAATTAAAATGTCATATTTGAAACAAAAACGATTTTGTTCGCCATTTCAAATTCGTTAAACGGTGTTGCAATGAGTTAAATTCGTATCTAGCAGCAATAATTCATATACATTTTTCATAAAACTAAACAAGTGAAGATAATAAATACAATGATACAGTTTAAACGCGGAGTTGGAACCGGTTTTTTTGGGAAAGGGTATATTTAGCGAGAAATAAAGATATTTGCAGTCAAACGTGCTCTTTCGGAGTACTACTCGGCGTTTTAAATGAATTTCCGCCATAGTTTCTCTCACATTTTCTAGATAGCGATATTCGAGTTTTTGACGTGCGGAAAAAAACTCGATTTTGGCTATCTAGAAAATACGGACAAAATCGGCGGAAATTCATGTAAAACGCTGAGTACCATCTCCAAAATAAGCCGGTCCTGGGTGATAACAACTAAAACAGATTTTCTTTCAAACTGGTTTTGGAAAATAAAGTCCTATTTGAAATTTATATTTATAAAACACAATTTGTTTATGAACTGTTGGCGCATTGAAAGTCATCTATTTAAATTATTTAAATAGAATCTAAGAATTCTAAAAAAACTTCACCACTGTTGAAGAACATTTGCGGGTACAAGGAAAAATAAAAGCAACCAGGCCTGTTTTATTTGAAACACACACACAAAATTAAACCGACTCTCAAAAATGAAGGATGGTAAGGGTTAAAGTTTTTGGTATATGAATGGAAAACTGACACACAAAAAACTTGGTCGTTTTTGAACCCGGCCCAAAAATTTATTGGGCTAAAATTTTTGAAAAAATCTCGGACCGGAGTTTAACCCGGACGTACCTGCAATTACCGGTTAGTAACCGGCGGTTACAACTCATAATTGTCATATATCTAAAAAATCGATTACTTTTGTTTTATTGGGGTCATAAATGTAGAATTTTATGACGAATTTCCGGGTTAAAAAACGACCTTGTGTGTCTCAAATAAAACTAACCCAATATAAAGTTTTTGGAAGACATATGGGTCATCTCCGAAATTTATTAATGCCACGGAGAGCTTTCGCCATAAGCGGTGCGGGTTTTCGGTCCGCAATTCGATGCGGTTGACTATTCGATACGATATTCACACGGGAACGACCTGTTTGGTCCACACGGGTACGATTCTCCGGACGATGATGCGTCTAAAGTTTTGAAAATGTTACATGGGCGTTGATTAGAAGGTCAAGGTCTTAAAAAATTGACTTGACCTTAAGTGTATTTAAAAAGGTGACTTGACTAATTTGAAAAAAAAAATTTTGTTTGGAAAAAATTCGAAAAGAGATGATTTCTATAGAAAAAAATGTGTGTCATGTCTAGGGTCACCCTAGTAGGGTGTCCAAACTTTTGAAACTGAAGTGAACTTTTGAAACTGAAGTGAACTTTTGAAACTGAAGTGAAATATTCCCTGACGGGCTAAAACTACCGGACAAAAAATGAAAGAGCAGGCCAGACATTTATATTTGTGATTTTTGTATTTATGAAAGTTTTCTTACCGTTCCCGCTGTCCTTGAGTACCGTTGTAATGGCCCTTTATCCGCAACAGAGATTCCAGGTAAATTGATGTTGTACTTTTTATTTCGGATGTCGTTGCCAGTCCCGTACTGAAATTAGTAGTTTTATAAATCCACCATTATAATGTTATATAACAGTTTCACCCCAAAAAGGACTTAAGGGGTGCAAAGAATGAAATACAGTACACCACCTAATTAGTTATCTTAACAGCAAAACTGCTTAAAAAGTGTTAAGATAATTGAATTTCGTTTAAATAATTGGGTAGGACGTTTGGTAATCGCGATACGTTTAGGTCCAAAAAGTATTAGAATAACCCAACGTCGTTTAGATAACCGGTGTTAATATAACTGGTTAGAGGTGTATATACATTTCTAAGACCTAATAACAAATGAAATTCCCGCTTACCTTTTCTTGCTTTCGAGCAATTGACGGGGGTGGCTTAACATGCCCGTTTACGAATGCCAATTTCGTATTTAATTTCGACTTTACTTCCACTTTCATCTTTTTGGCTATAAAACTTAAAATTAATTTCTGGTTGGCTTTAATAAACCAATTTTAAAGCATTACAAGTGGCTCAAGTAAGACCCACATATAGGCATTTTTGATCAAAAACTTTTGTCTCAAGATAAGGGCCACTATTTCAATCGTTTCTCAAAGTAAGAGCCACTCTTGGTAACATTTTAACCTAACAAAAGTGGCCGTTACTTTGAGTTCCCTTCAGGGAGTGTACATTTAGTGTCTTACTAATTTTTTTCGTCAACGATCGTAGCCGGGCGTCCTTTTCGTTGGCAAGTCGAACAAATCCTTCTTTCCAAGATTCGCCACTTCCTCGGACATCTTCTGCACTTTTGGCGCCAAACTTTCGAATACACAACCGTTCCCAAATTTCGGTCGTATCTTCCGAAAGCTGAGGTTGCGCCTCTTCAAGCTGAAGAACAAATTTATAGGTTCGTAAACATTGTAAGTAATGACAGCAGCGATGGTTAAAGAAATTTTGCTCAAAAAGACAAGATTTTTGTCGCAGAAGGGTATGATTTTGCTCCCAAAAAAATCCTCTTTTGAATATCATCGCTGTAGAAAAAACCGAACTGTCAAAAAAGGTATCAACTGGGGTATCATCTGACTGCAAAAATCGTTCATACTCGGAATTCCCCGGCCGCAGTGTACTTACAAGATTTAGCGTCTTCTCATCAAGACGTTCAAGAGCAGGCATAATGATATCGGCCGGGTAGAGGAACTCGTGCATGCAAGACAAGAGATACTGGGGGTGGTTGACCAGCTGTTTCTGGGCCAGTTCATATAAACTGTAAACTTTGCTGGCGTACTGTATGAGTTTGCAAATTAGACCAGAATTAAATTAAAGATACCGTTCGTTAGAGTCAGGTATGATCATTTTTTTTATTTATAACCGAAAATAGTCGATTCAAATCATCAAAAACACCTTGAGGCTTTCCAAGAAATCCACAATTTAGCACTTTAATCGGCTATTTCTGGCTGACCTGATAACCAACTACCCTTATATTAATGGCTTGTATCAAAGAAATATTAAAACATTTACTTTTAACCGGTCCTATAAATGTAGATTGAAGCAACAAAAAACGTTGCAACGGATTACGAATAAAAGCGACATATACCAAACTAACAAAATCTGTATTTTAATTTAATTCGGTACTAATTTGGAAACGACCTTTACGCGTTTGCTAGAGGCGGCCATCATCGCGCCACCTCCTTTTTTCCGCGAAGTTGCCAAAATTGCCGCATCCCGATCGGTAAACTCTTCCGTCTTCTTTTCTTTAACTGCATTGGGTCGTGCTACCGATGTTGTCGCGTTAAACTGCAGACAAGACGCATCGGACTCATCGACCACTTCCTTTACTTTTTTCTTCTTTTTTACTTTTGCCGTATTCATCGTCATGAGAGCTTCAAACGAAAATTTGTCCGTATCAAGCTCTTTTTTAACCTAAAATAATAATAATGGAACTATTTATATATAGGACTTCAGAAAAAAAGTCCAAAAAACATGATTTTATGAGTTCTACAGTTCTTTTGTAAATTTTATCTCAAAGTACAAAAGACCTTATGAACTACTTAGTAAACAGGTATTCCAAATAGAACTTAACGTCAAAATGTGTTAGGATAAGCCAACTTTGTTAAGATAACTGCTTACTGGATAAAAAAAATATTCGCGACACTTTCTATCTCATACCGTTAAATTAGTCTTATTTTTTCGTTTCTTCTCTTTTTCTTTTTTCTTCTTTGCCTTTTCTTTCTTTTCGACTAATGCCTGCGTTAACGTCTTCTTTTCGTCTTTTTTCTCCTTTTTGATTTTAACTTTTTCTGGCGTGGTCATCATTGGCATCGGGGCTGTATCTTCATCGTCATCATCATCAGAATCCGAAAAAATATCGCGCGATTGCGATTCCTCATCATCTTCTTCTTCAGGCTCCTCAAATTGAGGCGGTGGTGGCGAGGGAGGTCGAATTGGTTTCTTTATCACAGCCTTTTCAGCTTTATATGATTTTTCAGCTTTATATGATTTTTCAGCTTTATGCGGTTTTTCAGTTTTGTGAGATTTTTCAGATTTGTGAGACTTTTCAGATTTATGTGCCTTTTCCAATTTTTGCGGTTTTTCCAATTTTTGCGGCTTTTCCACTTTGTGCGACTTTTCCAACTTATGTGGCTTTTCCGATTTATGTGATTTTTCAATTTTATGTGATTTTTCGACGCGCTGTTCCTTGTCGCGCTTTTCCGACTTGTGTTTTTTCTTTTCTTTTTCGATCGGTTTGGGTCGTTTTTCTTCCACCAGTTTTGGCACCTTTTTCGGTCGGGCCTCAGCCTCAATTTCTCGTTTTCGCTTTTTTGCTGGTTTCTCGATGGGTCGCCGCTCCTCCTCAACTTTTTTTAGGTTATCC
Source organism: Oikopleura albicans (assembly GCA_004367875.1). NCBI lineage: Eukaryota > Metazoa > Chordata > Appendicularia > Copelata > Oikopleuridae > Oikopleura > Oikopleura albicans. Next base: position 63,514 of record SCLG01000360.1, read on the forward strand.
AAAAGGTCGAGTGGGTCTACATCATCTTCCATGAAGGGTAAGGTCGAGGGTTTATATGCGACGGGTTGCTCGAAGGAGTCCTCGACGTCATACCCATCATCCTCATCATCATTGGCAATAAAATTATCCTCCTCTTCTTCATCCTCATCTTCTTCGTCGTCATCGTCGAAAAAGAACCCGCCGGAGCGATAGGGCTGTTTAGGCGCTTCTATATTGGGGTAATATATTGTGGAAAAATACAAATAAACAATTTTTAACTGGAACAACAAACAGGGTTATAAGTTATAAGTTATAACGACAAACCCAAAAACAGACTAGACCTTATACGTATTTAAATTTTGGTGGCCCCTAAACAAAGCCCCATCCAAAAAAGACATGTTTCCCCAAAAAGCATGCTTCTCAAAAAAACTGACTTGACTTAGGGCAAAAAAAAAAAACTGACGTGACTTTATAACGGCACAAATGGCGGACCTTATAACTAACCCCCTGCACATAATACCACTAAAGTAAGGTCCTAAATCTCAGAGTTTTGATGGGCCTTTAACACGCTAAATTACCCCTTCTGGGGCTGGGCTAGCCGGTGTGTACGCTGCCGGGGTATAAGTCGCGGCTGGACTAGAAGGGTTATAGGAACACTCATCTCCTCCGCCGGGACTGTATTGTCCATTTTCATCTTCTTCATCTTCGTCCTCTTCAATCTTTTCTTGTTTAATAATTGGTTCGTCATCTTCACTCTCCTCGGAAGAGCTAGACTCAACTTGCCGACGACGTTCACTTTCCCTATAAATATCTATTCAAAGAAGAACCAACTACACCACCTTATCATTTGAAATAATTAGTATTACAGTCCTTACTTCCAATACGGACGTTTTTGATTCTCAAAAATAGCGTCCGTATTAGAGCGAATTGTCATAAAGGGTCCATTTTCGACTGTTTTGGGGACACTTTTCCACAAAAAGCGTCCGTATTGGAAGGAAGCGTCCTTATTGAGTGCGTCCGTATTGAGAGTAAGGACTGTATTATAGTTATAAAGGGGTATGGGCCGCATGGCTTTAAGGTTAAGCTTAAAAGTATGTAGATTATTCATGACCAGTTTTTTTATTGAATTGATTCATGAATGTCTTCATGCACTAAGGTCAAGTCTTGTTTCACGTGAACCGTAAGATTTCAATGTCGAACGTACATTTTTCCGGGGAACAGGGCCTTAAATTTTTTTTTTGAATACGAAAAAATATTTCCAAAAAGTTGATGGAACTTTATGATATAACCAGCACCCCCTATAAAAAGTTTTTCGACTTCTTGCGGGTATATATAAAGTTTTTCCTGACATTAAGGTCGTACCTTTTCATAGCATCCTTCCATCGACCAAGTACTTTTTCAGCCTCTTTCACCGTCACATTATGAATCTGCTTGGAATCTTTATTGTGTCGAATCCATATATTGAGTGTTTTACCGATACCGGTACGTTGCAGCAATTCGTACGTAACATTTTGTGTTAGAGTTTTTAACTCATAAATATACTGGTAGGCCTAAAACAAATTTATAATAAATCTCAAATCAGTATGAAAGAATTAACTAAAAAACTTAACTTATAAGGAATTAACGTTGAATTCGAGGTCAAATTGAGTTCAATTTTCATGCAATGAATTTAATCAAATTCAGTCGAATTCATGGTAAACTTATTTATTTTAAATCATTAAAAAATATTTTACCTTTGAGTTGGATAAATCATTGTTTTCTAACTTCTTTTTTAAACGCAAAACTCTATCCTCATCTTTAGACATTCTGATTTCAAATTATCTAAAAATAAGTGTTTTTAATTACAACAAAATGTGCTTTCAGTCCGGACACAAATTTATATGTATAAAGACAAATAATAATATACTAAAGCAAGTACAGTGGAGAGCCGTTATAATACAGATGTAAAATAATCTAAAAAAAATTTTGAAACAATAAAATAATTTCGGTTAAATTTCAAAAGTCATTATTTTGGTACATATTTTTATAGTCAAACAGTCTTTTCAAGATTAAACTTTCAGCTGACAGTCAGGTCCTGCCTGACCCCAACAGACAAAGTGTCAACCTGTATGCATTATTATATACAATATAATATTGTAAAATTAACTGGTGGTTTGTTATTCTATAGAATTGAACGACTACGATTGGAGTTTATAATTATTGGTTTGAATTGTTTTTGAATTTGTGCATATTTGCACAGACGGGCGCAGCAGTTAAAATACGGTTTCCACGGATAAGGTTTGACTGAAAAATACTTATTTTGATTTTTCAAATACAAATGTTTTGCTCACAGTACAATTTCATATCTTTGGTTTACACAACTTTTTATACGAAAAACATCATGTGAAAAATGACGTATTAAAAAGGCTTCTCCCGTTAATATCTTCTTTATTATTTATGAGAAATTACTCATTTATTTCCTCCTTATATTGATAACAAAACTTAAATTTAACATATGTTTCTATAGAAAAAATACGGTTTCTAAGTAAGGGTCTATGAATACACAAACAGTCCTCTCTGTCCACGTTAACTGCTTTATGTACTGGAAGTGTGGTTATTAGTTCAAGAAAAAATAACTTAAGTCAAGACCTTATAAACAAGGAAAACAGGAAAACGTCACAGTTGTCTTCTCACAAGCGAGCACCTAATGAACCTATATGTATATGTATACATTAGCTGCTCGCTTATGAGAAGACAACTGTGACGTTTTCCTTTTTTTCCGTTTTTATAAGGTCTTGACTTTAGTCATTTTTTTTTTGAACTAATAACCAGACTTCCAGTACATAAAGCAGCTAACGTGGACAGAGAGGACTGTTTTGTATTCATAGACAGTAGGAGTTGTTGGTCAAGATTTTTCCCAAATAAAACTAAAATTAAACAAATGTAAAAACACATGTTTTGTTTTAATGTGTCAGCGAGGGGAGGCTTTCGCCCAGAAAAGTCAAAAAGACATGATTTGTATTGTAAAAAGTGGACTTGAAATTATAGTGGTCTTATAACCCACAACTACTGCATTGACGTTCGAGACTTCAACCGTTTTATTAAATACACCCGTTTTTATGTTAATACGCATATTGATCAAATAATGACAATCCAACTACACCTTTACTTTAAGTACATTTTTTAAGGCACAAGTTTTGACAAGAGTTTATACAAATATTAGCAGCAATTTGATTCACACCACAGCAGACGTGTCGCATATTTGTTGTTTTAAAAACGTTGAAGATTGGGTAAATGAAGAATAGTTTAAACCATTTTAAATATTATAAATATCTTTTTATACCATAAATAAACAAAATGTATACAAATTGGTAAATTTTTCGAACCAATGAATTATAAATAGGATAAAAATAAATAAACATGTTTCCAGAATGCTCAAAAATTGTTTTGTCGGCCTCAAAATACACCACCTAACCAGTTATTTTACCTTTATAAAAGCACAAAAACTGATAAGATTACCCCCAGTTTGGTAAGATAACTGGTTAGCTGGTGTATTATTATCTAAACCTAAAATAAGAACGAAAAACTTTGCCTGATCAAATACCTATAGGAAGAATGCAATAATGAAAAAAAAAGTCGTCTATATAAATACTAAATCATATTTAAAGTAAACTAGAAAAACAAAATATAAATAAACTATTTAGTGGGCTCCTTGAGGATAGCTTATTTTTGAGCATTCTAAAGACACCTTTATAGATAAATGGGCGATACTAAGCTAGATAATAATTGGCCTAAGCGGTGAATCATAACGATAATTAGGCAATGGGCACACTCCAAAGGCACCTAGTACGTGTCCATAGTTTTTTTGGCAAAATTTTATGATGATTTTTACATTTATAGAATCATAAATTTCCTAGAAGATTTCATATCCAGTTGAATGAAGGTCAAATTTGATATTTATTTTTTCGCATTTTGAAATTATAATTCAGCAAATCGTCATTAGGTCTGGTTACCCCAATTTAGTGTTTTTTTTTGGGAAAATTCGGGTTAATTCTGGTCAACCAAGGGTACATTTTTTTTTTGGAAGTCTGAAGAACATAATTTCTGGTCAACCCAAGGGTATTTTTTTTTTTGAAAGTCTGAAGAACATAATTTCGAACATCGAGTATCAAATACGGGGATATACTGTATCAAGAATTCTTTTGCGAAGCATTAAAAGTAATAATATGATAAGTGCAATTCAAATTGGCACTCAAGCTTAACTCCCAAGGCGCGATGTGCGCATTTACTCCCCGGGAGCTAATAGCTTGGTTATGTTCGTTTTTTGAGAGTCATAACTAACTCAGTTGTTCGGCGGTTGAGAGTTAAGCATAATTGGCGAATATGGCCATAATAGCCGCCAGTGAACCCCAAAGACTTGCTTCAGTTGTTTGACCTTCTTCAAGGTCGGATTTTCGCTAAATTTTTATTTAAATTTGCATAATTGCTGAAGGGTTAAAAAAGCAAGGCAACAGCCAGAGCTCGAGCAACAGCCAGCTGACCTTCCCAGCTTGACAGCTGACTGGGCAGTTCGACAGGAGTCCTGTCACAGGACAGCTCATGTTTTTTGACCTCGAGAGGCCAGCACAGGACAGCTCGTTTTTTTTTGAGCCCGAAAAGCCAGCACAGGGCAGCTGGTTATTATTTTGGAGGTCGAGAGGCTAGCACAGGGCAGCTCATTTTTATTTTGATTTATGCCGAGCCCTGGGCAAAGCAATTGCTTCAAAAATTTGCATTTTTAATAAATTGAACTTTAACTTAATTATGGAAAAAGATTTATTCCATATTATTTGCAAGGCAAGCGTTGCAATATTTTTACCTCTCTCAAATCGTGAAGAACATCCGCAACATATTTGGTGACGCAACAATTTCCGCATTCCCCATACTCAGCATTATTTATTTTTTCACAGTCGAAGCCAATGAGGTTGTTTTCGATGAGGAAATCTTCCTCACACATTTGTTCAGCGCTCTCTAGTGATCCAACCTGATTTTTCCAACAATCCATTTGATAAACGTTTCCGGAGACATGTTCGATGAACTCCGTAAATGCAGCAGGAACTTGATTCTACAAACAAATATTAGTAAAATTTATAAATATAGAAATTACACTTGTAATTTGGTCACCACAAAATATGAATATATTTATTTTAGTAGATCTCTAAATTAGACGAATCCCCCATTAATTTTCAAATGTTAAATACAGGCGTATTCGGTTATATCTTATAAGCTCAAAGTCTGAAAAGTGACTTGACCTTATAACATTACAATTTGAAAAAGACATTCATCTGATAACCAACAACCCCTGCAAAAAAATGATATGCGAAAAAAATTGTTTGTTAGAAGACCTAAAAATACTTAACCATTGAATTGAAAAATTAACCCGTAAAATCCAATTAACGCTGTACTAATTTAGAGATATACTAAAATATACTAAATCTAAAAGGATCTACGTATACATATATATTATATTTTATAAACCCGTTTCCACCTGATAAAAACTCGAATGATATTAGAGGGGTATTTTAGGAAGTATTCTTACGAGGCGGAACTTCTGCAAAGCAACTTTGACGAGATTGGTTAGAAACATGCTACATGCAGAACAAGAGGAGGTACTTAACTACCCAAAAATAAACTTTAGGTTTGCAAAACTACCAGGAGAACACTTAAGTTAATTCGTGACGGTTTGATAACTTCAAATGACACCGTCTTATCCGCCGACAGTTTATATATAAGTATACCAGTAGTTTACTATATATACTATAATATATTCTGTATACTTATTTATAAACTGTCGGCAGATTACCCTTTTTCTAGAAAACACATTATCCGGATCTCGGCGGTGCCTTCGAATGTCATATGGTTAACATAAGGAGAATTTGTCATGAAAATGGGACTTTTGAAAAATCTGAAAAAAGTTCTCAGTTGAAAATGGCTTTTTTTTTTATTTCGATTGCTCATCACTTTTTCTGCAGCGTCATTACCTATTTTTCTTGAAATTCTCCTTATATGTTTACCTAACTGACTATATGATTAATAAGCTGGTGATTTAAGTACTTAAGTACCACACAAGGGGTTTCCAAGTAGGAAATATTTTATCATTTTCAAGGCGTTTTTTGTATAACCTCGTCCGTATGAAATAGCAAATCAGCGTATGTAGTACTATGTGATCTTATCTGATGTGTAACATACATGGGGTAAAGAATGTTGGCGACTTGCCTTATGATACAAATGGCTGTTGTCTTTAATAAGACGAACAGCTTCGAGATCGAGCGGATGAAGCACGTCAAGATGAAACTTTCGCCATTGACGAATCATCTCCGCGTTTTTCGTATCTTGGGCTTCGGCCAGCCAATCACGAAGGTCGCGCTTTCGAGAAATAGCAGCGTACGAAGATTTATATACTGAATTATTTCAGTTATAGATAAACAATGACTATAATATGTTAAGTTTCAGCACCAAAAAACGATCTTATATGACCTAACATGACCTAAGTCCGTGACAGAGCAGCCGCGAAAAGCGGGCTGAAAAAAGACCATAATACGTTACGAGATTTATAAAGAAAATCCAATACATACTAACATCTAGTAGACATGTACATTTATATTGGACAACAAGTTCAAAATGACAAGATTGTGAAGACCTTTTTTGGGTTTCGATAAAAAAGATATGATTTTATATTTGCCTGAGTGTCAAAAAACAACGTATATAACACCTTATATCGGACAAAATCTCAGGCTTTAAAACACCCCTCGATTATAAATTAAAAAATATAAATACCTAATCGATTGCCATGTAATGGACCATACAGAACTCGAATCTTCTCGGAGATTGACACGAGTTCCGATTGACGTTTATCAAAATTATGTTTTTGTAATGTTGCAAACGTCCACGAAACAACGCCCACTAAAATAGGCCCTGCTTGACCTTGAAAAACCATATCTAAAAAATGTAAATTGAGAAATTAGACTTGTTTTTTCTGCAGACTGTGGGAACACAACACAACGCCTTTTGTATTCATTTTTTTTTCGTCTAAGGATGAGAGCAGCAAAAAAGGCAACTATTTATTTGATTTTTGAAGAACAAATAATCGAAGATGGGTGTATTTCTAGGGATTTTCCAAATGTTTTTTTTCTTTCAACTGGAGTAAAAATATAATTATATCAGGACTTAATCGAAATTTGATTGGTCATATAGCCAAACATCGTTACTGTAGGGTTATGCATGTTAAACTATAACATACGAATTCAGGAACATTCGAACAAATGAAATTTGGTGGAAAATAAAATGACCACTTTTTGTCATTATAATACGAATAAGGTAGAGTTGATCAAAAAATAATGGATCAATTTTTCCGCCGCTACAGTTACTTTGCATTACAATAAAAAATAATATTTATGAATCATTTCTTTATTGTTTAAATATAACTTTATTCGTATTCTACGTTTTACCAAAACTGGCCCTGTAGAAAATTTTGAATTAATCACCAAATACCCATTTATGACGATGTTAAAAACACCATTTGGTAAAAAACATTACAGGCGGTGCCGTTTATAACGCCAGGCTTTAAACAAATGTCTTAACCTTAAATTCTTAAACACAGACTGAAAAAATATAAAATAGACATGAATTTNGATGAGAGCAGCAAAAAAGGCAACTATTTAGACGTGTTTTTTTTAAGTCCCTAATTTCGGGGTCTTTGCACTGTCCATCGGGTACAGCCCAGACCATACACCCTATGGGGCTTAAAAAAAAACACGTCTTATTTGATTTTTGAAGAACAAATAATCGAAGATGGGTGTATTTCTAGGGATTTTCCATATGTTTTTTTTCTTTCAAGTGGAGTAAAAATATAATTATATCAGGACTTAATCGAAATTTGATTGGCCATATTGCCAAACATCGTTACTGTAGGGTTATGCATGGTAAACTATAACATACGAATTCAGGAACATTCGAACAAATGAAATTTGGTGGAAAATAAAATGACCACTGTTTGTCATTATAATACGAATAAGGTAGAGTTGATCAAAAAATAATGGATAAGTCAATTTTCCCGCCGCTACAGTTACTTGGCATTACAATAAAAAATAGTATTTATGAATCATTTCTTTATTGTTTAAATATAACTTAATTCGTATTCTACGTTTTACCAAAACTGGCCCTGTAGAAAATTTTAAATTAATCACCAAATACCCATTTATGACGATGTTAAAAACACCATTTGGTTAAAAACATTACAGGCGGTGCCGTTTATAACGCCAGGCTTTAAACAAATGTCTTAACCTTAAATTCTTAAACACAGACTGAAAAAATATAAAATAGACATGAATTTTAACTAAAAAAAAATTAGTGGTCAGAATGTCTGACCTTATAACCAGGGATTGTAGTTCTAGTTCAGACATTTTGACCACTCAGTTTTTTTTTATTGAATTCACGTCTTTTTTATATTTTTCAATCAGTTTTTTAGAATTTAAAGTCAAGACATTTGTTTGTACCTTGGTGTTATAAACAGCACCGCATGAAATGCCTTTAACCAAATGTAATGATAAAGGCACTTCTAAAACATCATCTGATTATCCCATTAAACTTAAGACTATTTTTTGCCAACCAAAGGTATGTCTGATAAAATTTGAACTTCTTGATTATGACGTGAACTGATGAGGCAGTTACCCAATATAGGTTGATTACTTGTTTATTATTATTACTTGGGCAGCACTGTTAGCGTAATTGTAAACGTTGGAACTTTTCCTAATATTTAATACAGTGTCCTTCATTCCGACATGTTGATTCATGTAAATGGAGACTAAATTATGTGTACAGGGGGTATTTTTATTTTAGTTACTTTGTTGCGAAATCCACGCGGTGTTCCAAGTTTTTGCTAATGGCTCACAATTGTAATATCTTTTAGTAGATTCGGACACCGCGCGGATTTTGCTACAAAAAACTTGAGTAACAATTTAGTATAAAAATTAACCTACGCGCTAAAATACAACACTTTGCTTCGTCGAGGATTTGTGCAGTAAATATTGAACTAACTTATAATTTTCCTAATTGCAAACAAACAACAAACATAAGGCACAATTGTTATCAGTTGGACATATGAAGCACCTAAACTCAGTTTAACAAAAGTGATAGAATCGTTAAATAAATTATCATAATTGGTTTTATTTTTTTATCGAGGTGATTTGCTCGTCTTAAGATATAATATTTCAAAAGCCACTATGTGAAAGTGATTAATAGATCCAAATTTTAAATTAGATATAAGGGTGTGGTTATAAGGTCAAAAATGTCTCGAACATAATAATATTAATAATATTAAAAACACTGTCTTGACCTTATAACTTATAAGTAGGATCCGAACGGCTCAAAATCGAGAATTTTTTCCCCTGGGAGTTAAGAGCCAAAAATTTGTGTGCTTACTAAACCATGCACGCTGATCATTTTGAGGTGTATCTCGACAATTCAGCTTAACTCCTCGCCGCTCATATGTGAAAAACAATCCTGGAATGAATTCAGTTGAAGGGTTAAAAAACGGATTAATTTAACAGGCCTTTGTGGAGATACGCCTCAAAATGATCAACGTGGCTGGTTTAGTTAGCACACAAATTTTTGGCTCTTAACTCCCAGGGGAAAAATTTCTCGATTTTGAGCCGGTCGGATCCTACTTATAAGTTATAACCATTTAAATGTTGGTCTTCTAGAAAAAATTCCAAAAAGATATAATTTTATACAAAAATTGTAAAAAGACATGATTTTAAAGTAAAAAATGAACCTAAAAGTCATAAAATAGCTTATAAGTTATAAGGCATTTTATAAGTTATAACCACCACTCCCGATATATTAAATAATTTCACACCGCCGTTTTTAGAAAGTCATAATTGGAATATTATACTTCTAATATATCTCTTAATACATAAAAATGTTAATAAAGACCAATTTTATATGTATAAATTTATAAACTTAAGCTATTCAACTTTGTAGCAATGGAAAAACTTGCAAAACATTGCATAAAAAACTAATAATAGAAAAAGCACCCACTAACTGTTTTATATTTGGGGAATATGCAGAATAACTTTCAAATTGAATGTCAATTAACCCCATACCGCACAACATTTTTTTGCGCAACGGTACACATGTGTTAGACGGGGCATCAATGGTAAATAGCTTTTGCGAATAACGATAAAGAACCAATTAAAAAAGTAACATTTTAGACAAAGCAATATTGTATTCCAAAGCAATATTGAAATAATTCTTTC